>CAUYUJ010021872.1:0-47500 GCA_963575745.1 Prorocentrum cordatum | reverse complement strand
CTTTTTCCCTATGTCGCCGATGCCTCGGCGGTGTAGCACGATCCTCCGACCCCATCTGCTGGGACTTCATTCGGGCTGCCTCCTTAGAACGGATAAAAGGGGGCGCGGCTGTGCTCCAGAGTCAGGCAGTGCCACGTGGGTCGCCACTGAGGGAGGTCACACCTGCTCCTGGGAGCGAGAAGATCGAAGAGGAGGGAGGATCGAGGATCGAGGAGGTTTCTGTTCGTCGTTGGGTGTATTTGGGAGTCCTGGGGGGGGTCTAGGGGCGTCCTGGAGGAGGTGGTAACCCACTTCGTGGTGATCCCCCTTGGCATTGCCTGGGAGTCGCGGGCGTCGACGATCCCACACATCCAGCGTCTTGGAAGAACCGGGGGGGGGTCCAATCGTTTTCGGCTTCCAGGGAGGCGGGTTTCGGGCTCCAGGACCGTCAAAAAACGTCTCGAGATGAAAGGCGGCATTGGTGGAAGGGTCGGGATTCCCAGGGGGGTCCACATGTGAAAAATCAATGCATTGGATGTATGGGAAGAGGGGGGTGAGGACCAGGGGTGGTGATTGGATCTCATGGCTGGGGGGCACGAAGCTTCCATGATTCCATGGCCACTCTTCTTCTTTTTCTTCTTACCAGTAGAATTATTATTGTTACGCTTCTTGTTATTATGAGTATTATTTGTATTATTGTTAGTATTCTTATGAGTATCCTCATTAATATTTCTATGTGTAGTCGTATTGTTATGTCTTTCTGCTTCTTCGTCTTCTCCTTCTTCTTCTTCTTTTTAGAGGCCCCCTACCCCCCCCCCTCCTGTCCGCGCAAATGCCCAGGGCCATGATGAGCCAGCCCCCCCCCCCCTTCCTGGCCCCCGTCTTCGACGCACCCGATCGGAGATGCTTCGAGATCACGCGGCACTTTCTCGGATGCGCTGCTTTTTTTCCGATGGCGCGGTGCGCTGGATCTGCTCCCGGGCGGGAAAAAAACAAGCGCGTACGCGCACGGGGCCCCGAGAAGTTTCACAAGATCGCGTACGTCGAGGCTACTGGCGCACCTCGAGTAACGAGGCGTACGGTCGGAATCTTAGGCTCAGCGTGTCGCTCCGCCGGTTCTGGCCCACCACGGCCTGGCGCGACACGCTATCAACATCCTGGTCCCCAGGCGTCAACGACCCGAGCGTTTCGAAGCCTCCCGCCCCGCGGAGCGGAGCGACACGACATCCTATCGCAAGGCATAGTGTGTCGCCAGGGCCGCAGCCGCGGCACGCTATGCGGAAGTTCCTGACCGTGGTGTGTAGTGAAGCTTCGCGCCGACGGGGTTACTTGCCCCATGTCGGTTGCAACCCCAGACGTCCAACGTCTTGGAAAACAGCAGGGCGTTTCGGCCTCTTGGGGCTGGTGTTGTGCCCGGGTCGAGACACCTGGGGAACCCGCATTGAAAAAAGGAGACGTCGGATGTTTCGGATAGCTGCACGGATGGATGGGGGGGGACTTTCAAAATGGGGTTCTGACTCCAGTGCCGCGCACACTCGCCCGAAGCGCATGAAGGAGCTATGCGGATGGAGGGAGCGTCGTGTTATGTGAAAATTGTGGCTGATACTTTGATGCCAACACACCCGTTTCAAAAGCTTGCAGCAACTGACCCCACAGAAGGCGGTTGTTTTCAGCACGAGGTTGCCGCTAGATAATTCATTTGCGCCTCTGACCCAGTAACTAGATGTGCGCAAGGACACGGATACAGGGTGATATGTTTCATGTTGATCATCTCTTGAGACGTGTGAAGAATGTACGCTTTGAGCCTACCAAATGTTGAACAACTGCACGGACGGACGGGGCACCTTTCCGAAACGTTGTCCTTGCTAAACAACGCGTTGAGCTTTCTATCCTACAGCCAGAGGTGCTGAATACTTACATCGGTGGGCCGCCATTATTTTTCAAAACGGGGCTCTCGCTCGATTGCCGGGCCCATTGGGCGCTCGTCTTTCCAACGGATGTTCCCCGCGAGTGAATGCTTGTTGTAGGGAGGGGACTTGGGAACGAAGGGTGTATTGCAGCACCGCTGAGATTCCTCCTTATATCCCTCCCCATCCCTGTCCTCATCCGCATTTTCCCTCGCCCCCCCGCGGGGAGGATCCCGGCTCCTCCTCTCTCCTCATATCTTCGCTCCCGCTGGGTATTATTGCCCCAGCAGTGCGGCTACCCGCTGGCAGTGGTTTGTTCCGGTTGCCCGTCTCTCCGAGTATTTCACGATGTCAGTTCAGTGGACAGACTCGGTATGCGGCTTCATGGTCTTGCTACGCCTTGCGGGAATCTGCACTTCCCTCCGCCTACGACGAACACATGGGATGGGGTTGTGAATAGAACCCGTATAATACCCTGATATATACTCCTTATCCTGACTCTCCTGCCCCTGGCCGTTTGGGCTCAGGTATTGGATTGGTATCGATCAGACCTTTGATCGTGCAGGAGGAAAAGATATCCACATTTCCCTCCTATCTTCTACCAACGGATCAGGGGTTTTGTACCTTTGTACTCCAACCCCATACACAGGTTATCAGCCCTTAAAGCTCAGTGTTCACCGAACCCCGCGTCGCGATCTCGCACGCGGCCTCGATGGAGCCCAAGCGGCGCATGCGCCGTAAGGGATCCTTCGAGGCGTCGCGTCCGAGCTCTCCGACGGCGCGACGGCTCGGTGATGAGTTGGAGAGCCTTAGAGGTGACCGTGTGGGTGTCCCAGATACCCCCCCCCCCCCCCCCAGCTCAGACGGACCCGAGGCGCGGTTAGCTGCTGAATTTCAACGCCACGCCGCCCGCGGGGGGACAGGAGAAGGAGTAGGAGCAGGCAGTGGAGGATTTCACACGCCGACCTTCGACCTTCCATCTCCTCTTCCGTCGGGAGCAATCCCAACTGCGTCGGGCGCGAGCCCCACTGGTCTCGATACTCCAGGGCGTGTCCGCGCTAACCGCCGATGGAACACCAGTGGTGGCCTGACCAGTCCTGCGAACGCTCCTGCGTCGGAGCACGCTGCCGCCTTTGAGGAGCTCGGTAGACCAGCGGCGGCACAGCCGCAGACGCAGCATCCCCAGGTATCATCCCGTTAGATACCACACACACACACACACACACACACACGGCCCTAGCCGCAGCTCGTCCTCGCGTAACCGTCGTGAGGCCACAGGCCCCTACGACGAGAATAGGTCGAGTTCGCGCACTGCCTCTCAGAGGCCATGCACTCCTCGCGAGAGGACTCAACAGGGAGCTGACGCTCCTCACCTCTCCCTCTCAGACGACCTGCCGGCGGCCACGTCCGCTGCAGGTGAGATCGCTGAGCTGCGAGACCAGGTTGAAACCTTCGTGTCCAGGCAATAAGTACTCTGGACTGATGCGGAGCGTTCAGACGAACGCTGCCAACACTGCTGCCCTACGTCAAGATTTCGACGGCGCCTTAGCGATCATAGATTCCAGGATCGCTGAAGGTTGCGGTATCTTAAGTAAGCTGCAGTTCCAGGTTGACCGTGAGATGTCATATTCAGGTGAACGGTCAGCGACGGTCGAGCACCTGCGCAACTACCTTGCCCAGATGGAGCAACAGCTTGTGATCGTCCGCGACACAGGCATCTCAGCGGTCAGGATCCTACATGACGAGATCCACGACCAGCTCCGAAACCGACCGCCTCCATCTGAGGCACACGACCTCGGCGACGTCCAGTCTCAACTCAATGATCTTCGATCCCACATGGACCACGCGACGGCGACGCTGCGCAAAATGAAGCGAACACCAACTCGTCGACCTTGATCGGCACGTTACAGAATGCTGAGAGAGTTATTGCTCAACGGCTTGATGCGACCAACGCTGCCGCGCAGCCCCTCACTAATCGGATCCCTGAAATCGAGCAGCGTTTACCTGATGTACAGGACGCCCTGGCAGAGTTGCGTGTCGGACGAGCCCCGGCTGATCAGCTGGGATCTCCTCCTACGGTTTACGATTTCGCCCGCCCCACAGACAGGTCGCAGGAGTTTAGGGCGGCGGCGGGCCACGCGCAGTCTGAGCTCTCCCAGGTCATTCGTGAGAGAGATGCTGAACAGGTACGTGTTGAGGAGTGTATCACACGTCTGGAAGGTGAAATGGAGGCGCACAACGCCCGTCTTCGAGCCTACGAGCAACGACTTGATCGGCATTCCCAACGCTCTCGGGACACCGACGATTATGCACGCCAAAAAGTGGACCAATTACACGAGGACATGACGAACTGGACAAATCAACTGATTGACCACACCAACGACACGACACTTCACCTTCAGCCTACACCTGGCCTCTCCAGGCCGACGGCAGCGTCCGCTGAAGCACAACACGCTTCTGCAGGACAACAACGACGTACGTCACCAGGAGCAGTATCCGCGGCAGCTTCAGCACAGACACGCCATGTGTCTCCCGCGCGCATAGAACCAGCTAACGACGGTGCACCGATACCCTCACAACAACTGTCGGCGGCTTCGGTCAAAGCCACTACTCCTATGAAGGAGTCAGACACCGTCAGAGTTTCCGTCTTGCCTAAGATCACACAGTTGCTTGAGTGGCAGCAAAAGGTACGGAAGAACTTTGGCCGCTTCAGGCCGCCCATCCAAAGCATACGCCTTCCTGCGCGCGGCTGAACAGCCCGAGTGCACCTTCGAGGACTTACAAGACAGCGGAGACTTTGAGAGCATCGATTGCAAACTCGCCACCGCTCTCAGCGACATCTTGTCCTCCGATCTGCGCTACCAGATCAGGCCCATCGAAACCAGGGAGCACAAAGCAGGACGCATGCAGAAAGGACGCCAGATCTACTGGCACATCCTGCAGTCCTACAAAGTGACTGAGGTTGATGACGACCTACACGATTTCGAGCGAATCTCTGTTTCGCATGCAGATTCGTCGACATGCCTGGATGAAGCAGGACAAGTACGAGTACCAGCGCACGAAGATAAGCGACCCAAATCGCACCTACGATTGGCTCCGACAACGCGCCCCCGACGTGTTGGAGCTCAAACAACTCGAGAATAATCAAAATAAGCTTATGTACGAGTACGAGAACCGCTCTCAGGTGAACATCTGCGCAGCCTGGAAGAAAGGCAACTGTCGCAATGGTGACCGCTGCAAGGCTTTACATTTTTTTTCCAGGGACGGGAAGGACGGCAGATCCTCCCGAGCATCGAGCGCCGGCAGCAACGCTCGCCGCAGCGTCTCAGCCCCTGCGAACCCCAAAAAGCCAGGATCGAAGCCGTTCTGCTTCGAGTTCGCCAAGCGCAGCACCTGCGCACGCGGTGACAAGTGCAACGCCCCGCAAATGGCGCAGCGCAGCTTCTTCGTACAGAACAAGTGCCACAAGGGCGACAAATGCAAATATGCTCACCCGGCACCTGGTACGAAGACACTTGAGAGAAGCCCCAGCCGCCCACGGACTTCCAGTCAGGACAGCCGCGGCCGCCCACCGCCCCGCGGCTCAGGGAGCAGACGCTCTCCACAACGCGGGGGGGTTCGGAATGCGAGGGGCTCACACAACCGACGTGACAACAGACGCCAATACGACCGATCTCGATCATCCCCCAGGAAATTTACCGACTCTCGCAGCCAGTCGAGAGGCCGATATGACAGGTCATCACGATCATCTTCCCGAGGACGAGACGGGCGTGGCGGAGGGCGCGGCAGTCCACGTGGCCGCAACAGATCATATGGCAGCGACAGAGGACGTGACCGCCGTTCCATGAGCCGCAGTTCATCCCGTGGCTCCCCTGAGTTCAGGGCGCGCTCTCCCGCTACCCATCGCCGCCCGCGCCACTCCGACCGCAGTTACGTCATGCGCGACAAGATTCTCCTGGCCGCCCACAAGGCCAAGACAATATCTACCAAGCCACGGCGTCGGAGACGTTTCGACACACATTCCGTGGAATACTACCCGCACATCGTTTCTGGCAAGTCCACTCTCGACAAGTGGATTGAGAAGCCAAACGAGGGCGATATCGTCAAAGTACCAGATCCGCTGCCACAATGGCGGTGGAAACAGAGTGCAGACGCCCTACAACTTTGTCAACGGGAGGCCAAATCATGGCATCAGGACCTACATGACTACCGACACGACGCAGTGTCGGTGGAGACACCCACTGCGATCACAGGTTCCGACGACTCTACCACAGAGTCCTCCGAGACGCATCAGGAGACAGTGGTGACTCAGAAAGTCGATTCACCACGATCGACAGCCGCCCTGACGCGATCCGGGGTTCTCGACAGTGGATCTGCGCACCATATTCAGGATGCAAACGAGGTTACACAGACTTAATCTGATCGCATATCTATTCGCGAGGAACACATTCTGGAAACAACCAATGGCTAGCGCACTGTCAACGAGCACTACGACATCCAACTACCCGAGGTAGGCTTGAGGAGTTCAGCCCTCGCCTTGCCATATTGTCCATCGTTATTATCCGTCGGACAATTAATTGAGGTCGATGGCTCTCGGCAACTTTGGGACCCCGATCTGGGCTACATGCTGCAGGATCCGGGGGGTCAATGGTACAAGGTTCCCGTCAACAACAGAGTTCCAGAACTACGCCTCGACGATCTTGCGAAGATACCACCACCACGATTGCACACGTCATCAGCACCCAGACGTCGTCAGCGCAAGCGCGCTTCTACACGCTGCCACGACATATGCTGGCGCTGCAAAAACCCAGAGCAGTCACCACCAACATCCGAGCCACGGCCCCGCCACGGGACCTGCCCCGAGAGACCACATGTCGGCGAGGGAGGAGGAGCACGGACCCTTGCGGTCGAAGAACCTCCCGACAAAAATAATGCCGAGTCCAGCGTGGATGCACACAGCGACTCGCCCATGTCTCCGCAACAGTGTTCTCCTCACACATGCGGGGGGGCCTACCAAGGCCCGCGGGGATACCCCAGGCACAGCTCAAGCAGATACCGACACTACGTCGACCTCCCTCGAGGATCTGCCGGTGGAGACGCTTACCCAGGTGCGCTCTGATGGTGGCCGTGTTTTTCCAAACCGACAGAAGAAACCAATCGACCTTATGCATTACATGACCCACAGTCCGAAACATCCAGACTGCGAGATCTGCTCTCGCACCATGGCGCAGAACGCCCCGTGCAAGCGACAGCACGAACCACATCCACCGGTCGCCCCCACGGATGAGGACACAGCCCACGAGGCTTTTGTCCCGAAGAAATTCGGAGAGGCGCCAACTGCCGACCACATCGTTTTGGCCAAGGATGATGCCGCTGATAAGCAAGGCGACAAATATGCACTCGTCGTACTCGATCGATAAAACCAGCATCTTCATGGCGTACCCGGCCTTACACAAAGACGCAGCTACTACGAAGGCATCCTTTCAGCAGTTCATCGCCGCGAACGATGAAGTGAAGCATATCTACACAGATAATTCTGGAGAGCTTCAGAAGGCACGCCGCCAGCGGGGATGGAGACATGACACTAGCACTCCTCATTGTCCACAGACAAATGGACTGATACAGCGCGTTGTCAAGATTGTCATCCTTGGTACGAGAGCTGTGTTACATATGTCTGGGTTGGGACACGAATGGTGGAAAGAGGCCATGCAACCTTTTTGCTGTGGACACAACTTTGCGCACCCATCCACGGGCGTTGCCGCCCTCAGCGAGGAGCATGCAGACAAGACAGCACATGCAATCCGATTTGGTGAGAGTTTTCCCGGGCACTGCATACAATTTGGTGCTCGACTTTTTTGGAAAAGTCTCAACCCCGAGATTAACAATGAGACTGCAAAGTTCAACGAAAATACTCGGGAAGGGTTGTTCATGGGCTACCATTTACACTCAGGTGGACGCTGGTCTGGTGATTATCTCGTCTTGGACACAGCTACTTACGCCAAGAACCTGGACGGCGACCTGTGCCACGTACACAGAGTCAAAGACATTATTATCCCCGACGGCAAGTTCACCCTCCCCGTGAAGGATGGTACCCTACGACACCACAACCCAGAGGCACACGATGAGGTCAAGGCAGCTACTTCTCGCCCTTTGGGCGACAAACCCATGCCAGACCTCCCGCTTGCCTACCCGACGGAATGGGATGACCCATCTATGATGATGCTGGACGACAAACCCGCTGATACTCCCTCATCGGCTCCGGAAGTTGCTGCACCAGCACCAGGGCCCGACTACTGGGAACAGCGCGGATATTGCATCATCCGACACATCCGTACTCCGCGTAGGAAATTATTCAGACCGACAGACGATGTGATGAACATACCTGTACTTGTTGATCAGCTCGATGCAACGCGAGACTTTGAGACGACTTCTACCTTCGAGGGCGAAGGTACCTTCCGTGACGTTTGGGACGGTGTTAGTGCAGCAGACCACCGAGAACTTAGTGAGCCTTGGACCGGCCCAGTTCGATTCTATGAGCACCCCAAGATGTTGCCGGACGGCAAAATGGTGGTCCGCGGCCGTGAGACACGTGTACAGGCCACTGCGCGCCCAGACCACATTCTCTCCGAACATTGGAAAACTTTGTCCCGAGGACAACAGAAGAATGAAATCGAATACGCAGAGGATATCAAACAAGCTCGCGAGACACGTGACCGAGCTGCCCTTCGGGCGTGGGCCCGACAGGATGAACAAGCAAAACTCTTTCGCACAACTACGGCTGGTGGACCTACATGGAATACCGTGGAACGCCGTATTACCTACGATATGGACAGCGGAGCTGTCATTCGTGACGAGGACGTCAAGGGCGTGACCAACAAGGAGATTCTGTATGCCAAACTACTTGGTGGCCCACGTGACATTACTACTGAATTGTACTACCGCCAACCCTCACCACAGCCTGCTGGAGTCGCACGCACTCTGGTACAAGGGGGCGGGCGGTGTGAGCGCCTTACCCCCCTACGCCGCGCACCTCACGCGGCCGGGGCGATCGGCTATGTCTGCGGATGCGAGAGGTCACGCAGGCATCACGGTCGCGTCTACAGACCCTCTGGACTGGGGGACATGAGGGAGATGCTGATTCACGGTCGGTGTCGACCCAGCCACCGCGCTGGGACCGCCGGCGTTTGCTTCTGGTGAGCTTGACGCTATTGTGCGGATGTTGCAGTGCACTCGTTGGCATCAGGGCCAAGGTTCACGTCTGTCTGGATGGACTCGGCGTTTCGGCGCTCCAGGTTTCGAGGCCTGGCGGACGTCTCAGTGCGGGGGTGAGAGACCCACTGAGGGCGTAGACCATCTCAGTGAGGGGGTGAGAAACCCACTGAGAAACCTGGTCTGTGGATCGTGCCCCAGGCTTGCGCTGCTCAGGTCTGCTCTGTAGTGTTATGTTCTCCGGCGGCGTCATCGGCAACGAATTCGTGATGCGCAAATCGACGTCAACACGCTCGTCTACTGACTTGCATGCCTTTCGAACTTCCTTGTGCAGTTAGGGATCATCTTTTTCGTCTTTACAGCTGACCCTTTGTATAGTCCTCGTTGACATTTTGTCTTGCGGCGGAGACCATCTTTGTCTCCTTTCTTTCTGCGGCGTGGCTAAGCAACATTTCACAAGGTGCGCCCTTGCGAAGCATAGGCCGCGGCGGCTCCAACAGGCCTTGTGAACATTTCACAAAAGGAGCAAATGGTTGCACCAGTTTACTCTTGTGAACTACACTTCCTATGTAGCATCATTGTGCCGGTAGGGGACAATGCGTCCCACCTGGCCTGCCCTGAGTTTCGCGCTCCAGGTAATCAGTGCGCTGTGAGGGCGACAATAGCGTCCGCCCTGA
Source organism: Prorocentrum cordatum (assembly GCA_963575745.1). Classification (NCBI taxonomy): domain Eukaryota; class Dinophyceae; order Prorocentrales; family Prorocentraceae; genus Prorocentrum; species Prorocentrum cordatum. Next base: position 37,728 of record CAUYUJ010021872.1, on the reverse strand, counting down.
GCAATTTACCGTTTCCCTAGGGGGTCCGATGCGCCTCCTAGGGCTCAGAGGTCAGGCAGCCCCTGACTATACCACTACACGCACTCTGGTACTCATTGACAGTGAGGGGAATGACTTCGGGACCGTGAACCCGCTTACCCGCAAGCTCACCCCGTCGTTAGCAGTGCCCATTATGCCACGTGGACCCACCTACACACCGGCACACAGAGAGAAGATTCCTGATTCACCATGGGCACGCCCAGCCCTTGTTACCAGAAATCTGAACAAGCGTGAAGTTGCCGCAGAACCACGTGCACAGGAGGCCCCACGCAAAGAATACGAACGCCTTGAAGAGAAGCAAACATGGATGATAGAGACTGTTGCTGAGAAGGACGTTGTTGAAGCAGAGGCGATTCGTACAGGAAAGAAGGTTCACTTCTTCAACATTTTGGAGCTATCTTCCGTGAAACATGAAGAACTTCCTCCGGAACTACGTAAGTTCAAAGGCCGCGTGGTGGTTCAGGGCAACACCGGCAAAGACGAGACCGGCTCGGCCGCCATCTTCGCCGACGCGGCGTCTAGTGCGTCCCACATCGAAGTTTCCAAGCTTTGTGACGCCACCGCGTTATTGCCAAACTATGGAGGCGAGCAGAGTGATGCGCCGGGCGCATATACGCAAGCCTTACTATACGGAGATGGTCGAATCGACCCAGTCGATACTTGGATTACTCTACCCAAGTGGCGTCAACCTGCATCCTGGGCTAAATACAGGAAACCTGTGCGCCGACTACGATTGGCACTCTACGGACACCCTCTGGCAGGCGTGTTCTGGGAGCGAAAGTGTCGCACGTGTCTGGACAGCGTTGGATTCGAGCTTATCCCAGGCTGGGAATGTGTGCGTGGAGACACAACAAACTGGGCTTGATTCTTTCCGTATACGTGGACGACTTCAAACTTGCAGGGTCAGCCACCAACCTACATGCCGCCTGGGATCTGATCCGCAAAAGCGGCATTGATTTAGATCCATCTACTCCGTATTCTCAGTATCTTGGTTGTGGGCAACAGGATTACGACGTTCCCCAGAATGTCTTCGACGAGCGAATGTCCACCATTCGACCAATGTTGCCTACCCACAGCGACACAGAATACCAGACAGCTAAACAAGTTCGTGGAATACGACATGATATGCTTGGCTTTACCGACCAATGTATAGAGCGCTACCTGGAGTGCGCTTCCAAGCGTACCCAAGAGCCAGGCTCACGCCGTAAACGGTCTGACTCCCCGAGGGCTTCGCGATCCACATCGCCTGGCTCCTCCGGGTCGGTCGCAGGACCCACTAGCGTGCTCAACGCCCGGTCACGATCATCCAGCCCAGCTGGGTCGGTCGACAGACCTACTGTTGCGTCGCAATCCACGCCAGTCACATATGATGACCTACCCGACGCCGAGACTCCTGGCATCGAGGACACATCCTTTACCGAGTCTGATTATTCCGACGAGGGCATCCTCGGCCAGGATGCGGCGAGCGTACTGATGAAGATTCTCTATATGGCACGATGTTGTCGTTTCGATATTTTGCACCCAGTGCGCATGCTAGCCAGAGAGATTACCAAACGGAATACTACGCGCGACAAACGTCTTCATCGGCTGATCTGCTACATCAAAACGACGCGTACCCATTGTCTACACGGATGGATTGGCGACACCTCAGACAAGCTATCCATCATGCTCTTCACAGACGCCTCGTTTGCCGACTGCATTACCTCCTCTAAGTCCACGACCGGCGTCTTCGCGGCGCTCGTTGGACCCAACACGTTCTTCCCAGTCAATGCCGTGTGCAAGAAACGGACGGTCGTTTCGCACTCTTCCACAGAGTCCGAGATCGTTGCTCTTGACTCGGCGCTTCGACTGGAGGGACTACCACTACTCTCATCCTGGGAGGCTGTGGTGGAGGTTGCCAACACCTGCAAAGAGAAGACAACTTGCCTGGGCTGCCTGGGATGTGCCGGTACGGCGATATGTCCGACTCTGGCCGCCAAAAAGAAGAGGCGCAAGCCATCGCCTCGCAAGGTATCACCTACCAGGGGACCTTCTCCTACCCGTCGGCAGCCACCGCTGAACACGGAGCTACCTACGCCTCCAAAGAGGCGAACGATATTTCATGAGGATACTGTGCTACACGTGGATCCAGAGCCTGCTCAGGAGAGCAGCTCTCCAAAAGTGCATCTTATCGTCCTGGAAGACAACCAGGCCGTGATCAAGATTGTCCAAAAAGGACGCACACCAGCACTTCGTCATCTTCATCGTACTCATCGTATCAATTTGGATTGGATATGTGAAAGATGCCAATTCGAGCACATCGAGCTTAAATATGTAGGTACAAAAGAACACTTTGCAGATATGATGACTAAACATTTTGAGCCGAAGAAAGCAGATCTCTGGAGAGATGTATTGGAACTCTCGCTCATCTTTCCCGTTTCCCCTTATACAGTGTGATCCGAAGAATCATTGGAGACCGTTGACAGGGCCCAGGAGGCCCGATGGTTTACCTCATATTGCCGAGCCTCCGAAACTGGATGGATGTCAGGAAGGGTGTGAGATACTACTTACTGACAAGGAGAAATGGGGGGAGACAGGGACAGCATGCGGAAAATTTTGCGCGGGACAATACGACCACGAGGGGCTACATGCATGTTCATACCATATCGGTGCCCCTGCCGCGGCCAGCGATTCTCGCCAACCCCGCGCGAGGGCCCGTTCGCCACATGGTAGACGCTCTCGTCACCCTTCGTCGTCACCGCCTAGGACAGACAAATCTAGGACTCTCTTGATACGACCCTCCCGCAGCTGGTTTACGACTCGAGCGACGACGCTTACCAGCATCTTACTCGCTGTGCGCGAGTCTAACTCCCGAGGGATCGGTTCTGTCCCCGATCACCCCCTTTCAGAGATGGATCAGGCCCCGCCTCTCCACCTCTCGGGCTGGGCCGTCGGCCGCGACGCCAGCTACGACCCCGAGGCCGACGACAACGACCGCGTGGGATGTACACTCCACGGTCAGACAGGCCGTCCTCGTGGAGATGATGATGGCTTCATCTTCGTGCACCACCTGCGCCTGGACCACAGCGCCGAGTACCATCTCCGCGTGCCGGACGACACCACCCTTGTCGAGATCACCCGTACCGCGTCCCTGGACGTGACGGGGTGCCTCGGCAACGCCATGGGTCGGGTCGGCGGCAACGCCCACTGCGACTACAATACAACGACGGCCACGCCATGGATTTCGCTGATGAAGGCGATGTGCATGATCTCCAGCTTATTCACGCGCAACACAGCGGTCCAGGAGAGGATCCGTGGTCTGCCTGATCACTTAAATGCGACGACCCCTGGGTCATATCGCAAGTGCCCTCCAACGGACCTTGCGACACGAGTGTTGGACGTGGAATGGGTGATGTTACACAGCGACTGGTCGAAAGTGGGCAGTGTGATGCCGGGGCAATGGTCCCAGGACACGGTCCAGGACACGGTTGAGATGTACAAAGATGGCCTCTGTATGCCACCAGGCGTATACAGCGAGGGTCTGCCTACCCCAAGCCCTGCTCCTTCTCTCGACCGCGAAAGGATCCAGCTCCCAGTGCGCCCACCTGCACTGGCCAGGACATCCGACGTGGCGGGGCACATCGGCCACATCGTCGAGGACCATCTTGTCACCGAGATGCGGGCATTCTCCGACCTCCACCAAACCAACAGATTCCGCCGCAAGCTCAGCACATGGCAGACTAGCCGCGGAGGGTTTGGAGGAGTCGGCTCGAGGCCCAAGACGGCGTCAACACCATCTGATCACCCTGACGGCTGGAATACCCATCCGCATCTTGGCCACCAGGACTGGAAGCCCTATGAGGGGGGGACCGTGCTTCCTGGAGAAGAACCTGATGTGGAGGACCCTGGCATTACCCCAGGATCTGCCATGGATCCGCTGGAGTTGGCCCAGGCGAAGTACAGTGCGTTTTGTGGTGGTCGGTTGGTATCCGCTCTTCTATCAGAGAGAGGATGGCTGGGCATGGTACAGGAGGACTTGGGCATGCTCCTCCGCCACGCCTTTGGTCCTTCGGGACATGCATACAAGTGGACCCACTTGTACACAGACTCAACGTGGATCATGCAAAAGAACGGCTCCAAAGCCAAACCGCACAAGAAGTATCCAGGATACCGCATCGACGAGCTCAACAGCCCGCAGCGGCGGGATGAGCTTGCCAAAGCATCCAACGTTGGTCTCGTGCCGCTCTTCATGCCATGCCTCAATAAGGCAGAGTACATGGGCGGCGCCACCTTCGAGCATCTGTCAGTCTTCATCCGTGACGACATCATGATGTGGGCGTTCTCGTACGAGAGTTACACAGAATTCTTCAAACAGAACGACATTCCGATTGGTCAGGATCTGATTATACTGCCAGAGGCCAATGGCGACACCCGCTGCGATATGGCAACACTCCGTGAGCAGTCCGCCAAGGCGCAGGAGAACCGCATCGTAGTTATCCTACAATTACAGACCGAGGACACGCTGGAGCAGCGCAACATGATCACCACGATCCGCAAGGCAAGAGCTCTGTTGATGATGAACGACAATCGCTCCATGGCGGAATGGCGTCAGTTGAACGAGGTCATATGGGAAGATTGGGCAACAGGCTTCCCTGCACATGTGAAACAGCGACACTACAGCAGGGGCATGAACGCTCTTGCGGCTTGGAGCGCAAACGGCATAGCTTGCGCCAGTCACGGTCAGCACTGGTTGGATACACGGCGCCACCAGGATCGTGCACCCACAACCGCACGCGAGCCCATCAAGATGGCATGCGATGATTGCGTCCCGAAGCTTACGCCGCTACACGTGAAGGTCGATGTATCACGCTTCATCGGCGTGATGCAATATTTCCGTTGTCCCACCGTGATCGGACCAGGCAAAGCCACGCAGCGGGGCGTACATCCTACTTTGACTTTCACACTGGCGACCTGATCCGTGCCATGCTACCTCGTGGCATCGCAGTCCTTCCCTCAGAGCAATGGATAGAGTCATACGACAGAGCCACACCCACGGACTGGCACGCCAAGCAGAACAACACAATCTGGCAATCATGACGACTCATTTTTGTGACGCGGTATGCTACCGCAACTTTTGTGCAGTGGTCCAATCAGTACCCTCGCGGCCATATCCGTTTCGACCTCCACTCTTGACGTTCGTCACGGACTCTCAGGCCTATACACAGGCCCTGGAGATCATGGAGGACCTCCAGTTCCGCGAGAAGATGACGAACGAGTGGAAGAGGCATCTCAGCCTCACGACGCTGATGAATCAAGCTGCCGAGAACATGGCCCACTGCGCTTGGATGGCTTCGTGTGCCAGTGGTACACTGCCGCAATCCATGCCGACGGCAACAACTGCTGATGAGCGAGTTCAGCAACCATGCCCCACCTCTGGGATCACAAGTGAGCCGCCATCAGCGGCTTCAGCGCAATACAATAAAAATGATGATCCATATTGCGTGGCATACAAGGAGCTGCACCACAAGCTTCTCTTCCTGATCGAGGATTACCCGGGTGTTTGGGCATCCTACGATTCGGGCGAGAGACAGGAGCTCCTACGACCTACACTAAGATTCCAAGGATGCGCATGCCCCCACATGGATTGTAGACGAGCTGTTCGTGGACAAGAAAGATCCACGATACCGCTGAGGCCAATGATGCAAATAGGTCACGTATAATTACAGAGCGTAACTTACTGAGCTCTCATCGTGTCGGACCTTGCATTGACAATTCAGATACCATCCTGGCATGCAAAGGTTTCTACACCCAGACCGCCTTGGATTGCATCGAAGCACCGCCTGAGCTGCCGGAGCCGGCCGCAAGGCCCGCTGCAGCGCCATCCGCTGCAGACCCTGCGACGTCACCCGTACCCCCGCTCAGTGAAGACAGACAGCCTCTGCCCCCAGGCCCGCCCCCAAAGGCCATGCTAGTTGCGCACCCAGATACGGGATCGCATATCGCCTCGGACGAGGCAACTCCTGCTGACAACGTGCCTACGTCTGGTCAGCAATCGGAGATTATGCGTATACTTTCGTGGCAGGACTGCCGTGAGCGATCTTGCCATGAGGACACGAGCCAGATCCCTACATTCAACAACACATACACTCCTCGTGAGTATAAGCTCCAGGCTGGTCTTCCGGACGATCACCAATACGTACCCCCTCCGCTTAGGGGCACGTCCGCACCGAATGGCATGGAGTGCGTTGTGGACAACGATTGGGCGTTCCAATTGGCATTTGACGACTGCGTGATTGCTCACGCACCTGACATCGCCCAATCTGGATGTTTCCCAGAATGGAAGTGGATATCGCTTCCACCATACGAGGAGACACGCTACGGACCCGAGTTGATTACGACCGAGTGGCTTGGCGACCCTATATACATGAGCAAGGATCACGACTATGCTCCGCCATTTGCACCCCAACGAGCCGTTCAACATCGACCAGTTTACTGACCGACGGGTCAACATATGGTCGATGAAGGCGCAGCAACCCTGGACGATTCCCAGCCGTTGGAAATCCTTCCAGGAAATGGTTCAATGGAAATTCAACGAGCGTCGTGGTCAAGGCAACGGACCATCCACTGAGGCGGCCGTAGCGCATTACGCTAAAGATGGCAATCCAGCCGGATACGGGTGCTGGACGGATTACTACCCGATCTTCATCCTTCGCGCGTTTCAGACGCACATCGACCCGGAGAAGAACAGGATCGAGATCTACGCCAAACCAGTCCCTGCCGGGAGTAATCCCAGTTGCTTCGATTGGAGCAGCGTTATTGCTATTCGATGCGTTGGAGGACACAGTTCGGTCAATCCACTTTCCAGGCCGTGGAATATGAGCTGGGAGAGCTTGCAATGGTCGGACGTCAAATACCTCCACCACGGCACGACATTTCGCGCTTGGAAAAGCATCCTCAAGACAGGGATCTTTCCTGGCTAAGTTGATCCGTCTCATAGAGACAGACGGCAACAGGGATCACAGCGTTCTGAGGCATTCTACAGTTCAAGTACGTATATACACATTGCCAAAGAGAATACTCATACATCTGTTCAACCAAACAAGTTCAAGCATTACAAGAATGAGGTGGAGCTCGTGATCGACATGAAATTTGCCACACAATCTGGTTGCAGATCTGGGCTTGGCGCACAGGGCGCTATCATGACCGAGGATGCGGTCCCAGCCGCTGCAGTCTTGGCCGTTCGCCGTCTGAAAGGACACCATCAAGCAGTTACGCAACTGTCGCCTACCACGGGTCCGCGCTGGGACTACCCGCCACTAGCTCAGAGACCACCATTGAGCAAATACGAGGTTTGCGCTACTCCTCGGCAGCAATCACGACACGAGCAAATGGCACAGAAGTTGGAGGTGGACACGATCACCGACCCTCCTGGGATTACCCCGCCATCGCCATCTCAGGCACACCAACCAGCATCGCGTGCAGCATCTACTGCGAGGGCATACGCCACAGCTACGTCGTCGCAGACACAGTCTGCTTCAGCGCCATCGGCACAGCAACCCATCGCTCCCTCGCTGGGGGCGACCCCTGCTGGCCACACTGCCGACGTCGACGCCTTGGATGAGGCCATTGTCCGCGCCATGGTCAGCAACAGTGGGCACAACGCTCAGGACAAGAACTGGTTGGTTGCTACGTCGCGTTGCAGAGAGGCTCTCAGGCCCATCACGGGAAAGATTACACAGAAAGACTGGGATCGACGTCCCATTGTCAATGATGTCCGCATGGGAGACTTCACTATCGTCAAAAATTGGGGTTCGATCAATTGCTATCACTACGACAATCATTACCCCAAGGGCGACTACAAGACGAGAGCTCGCATGAACAAGGGCAACATATACGGTCCAGTCATACATGTCGGAGTTGTCGAGAAGTTCTGTGCAGTGCAAGTACCCATCCTCAACTATGGCTTACGATGGGTCAACATCTGGTATTGCGATAAAAATATACCTCTCAAGGCTATTTGTTTTTGCTTTGCCATTGCGCACTGACATAGAAGCTGCCCACTTGGACGTGGCCATACAGGGCCCGTCCTCGTGCAGCGATGAGATCGCAAGATTCGCTCGTACAGGCGACCTGCCGTATCTCGGACTTCCGACTCTTTATAAGGCGCGTATCCCACGCACACCGACCAGACGCCCCGCTCCTCGGACACCAGGTTCCGATCAGGAGCCGGTGGTTACACCCGCCGATGTCCCCATGGCGGGAGACGACGGCACTCAACATGAGGCGGGACAAACCACTGATGTTCCAGTCACTGTCATCATTGACACCTCTGCCATACCATTGACTGAGGAGGAGAAAGCAGCCAATGATACCATGAGGGCAGAGATGACGGCCGAGATTCATGCAGATGAGGACTCTGGGTCCTCCATCCTCGACAGCATCATCGACCCGCCAGAGAATATTACTTCACACCCAGACGATCACCCAGAGAATCCTACCAACTGGACTCGTCTATCGTACGACAACAAAGTGCACTACTGGACATCGGCACCGCTGGTGGAATCACCGATGATCCAGGGTAAACAGATAATCGAGTTTCACGCTGGTATGACCAGATCCAGCTACGATCGACACGAGTCTGCAAATCCTGTAGTGGACGGGATAGAATCGTATTTGTGGTTTCAATTCCGACTCGGGACATGGGACTGAGACATACAAGATAGACTACAACCATGCTCATACCTGGGCACGCGATTTGCCAATATGCGGCGCAGACCATTTCTTCAAGAAGTTGGTACGTTTTCTCGACCCTGAATCCATTCAGGAATCAACCACGGGGATCTTCCAATGGATCTCTAAAGTGTATCAGACTTTCCTGTTGGATGGTATCAAGGAGCTACATCAGTTCACCAACGTCTCTATCAACAACAACCATCCTGCTCTGACTGCGTTGCGAACACTCTTCACAGAGTGTAAGACGAGACATGGAGATCCAGGCTTCCCCGTATGGGAGGAGCCGGTGGCAACACCTGCCGCGCCTGACCAGGACGACCCAGGCGCTGCCACTCAGGATGTGGCCCAGGACCCAGGTAGTGTTGCTTCGGCGGCACCAGATCAAGAGACCATAGGGCAGGTCTTCGCCGAGCAGCACAACATCGACCGCGAGGTGCGGGACAACGGGACCACCCTGCAGGCAGAGGCCGCACGCGTTCGTGCGGGCTTGGCCAGATCCTGCGACCAGACCGACTCCATGGACATCGACACCACCGAGTACACAGGACTGCCGGGAGAAAGGCTATCGCTGACTGAGATCGAGGGGATCGGACGATCGATCGCATCTCGCGCCACCGCTGAGCTCAATCGTGAGGCTATGAACCAGCTCGGTCATTCCCTTGCGTCAGGAGCTGGCCACGTCTGGGGCTCCGCGATGTCGGAACTGCGATCGCCTCCTATCCTTGGGAATCGTCACCGATGATGGGACCCTTTGCGACATCTGCTGGCAATACAGTATCTCTGTAGGCGCCACAGGCAAAGGTGGAGCCGAGGCCAGCGACCTGGCGTACTTACAGGAGCTCAACTACTGGATCAGGAACAACCTCTCCCAGAACGACGTCGACCGCTTCATGGCCGACGGAGCGCGCGTCGACATGACGGGCAAGCGCTCCAAGATCGGGGCGGAACGTGATAAGTTGAGGAAGTTGGCGAAAAAGGCGGAAGAGAGGTACAAGAGGTGGTGCGACGCGGGTTCCCCTCCTGCGAACGCTTGCAGGATGCTGGGCGAACCTGATGACGACCGCCCACTGTACCACCCTTACCGCAATTTCGCCCAACGCTTCCTCAATGACTCCCGATTCCATCACCAGATGACTGGGGCCCGTGAGGCCACTGGTCATATTTCTTGATCCATCGAGGACATGCGCGATGCTTGCGGCATTCATGCTCACAGCGTCTCGCTTGGCCTCGCTGGTCGCAGGAACTGGCGGTTGAACGAGGGTAGGATGGACAGAGGCACCAGGCAAGCACGTGGTCTTGCCACGTTTGTCTCACCCCGCGGGGATGGCACTTGTGAGAAAATCACGCAGCGAAAGCTTGCCAAAATGGCCTCCGTCGGACCTGCCATGGGATCTACAGACACAGGGGGGCAGGGTTCAGGGGTTAGAACCGATCCTAATGCCCCCCCCCCCCCACCACCACCACCACACCCCACCCCCCCCCCCACACACACCACCCACCCCACCCCACCCCCACCCCACCCACACACACACACACACCACACACACACACACACACACACACCACCACCCCACCCACCCCACCACACACACACACACACACACACACACACACACACACACCTCTGACACACATGGCGCCATGGAGCCGCGGCCTCCGCCGCTGCCTCGCGCTGCCCACGGCGACGCCGCTGGAAGCCGCGCCCCCGGCGCGCCGGCAGGGGCACCCGCTGGGCGGAGCGGCGCCGCCGCCGCGCCACAGCAGAGCGGCGGACAATCGGCCCACACCAGCGACAGCAGTCGCAGGCCGACGACACCCCCGCGTGCCAAGCGGGCGCGTACTACAGAGGACTACGCAACGCGGTGGCGACGCAACCTTGAGGGCAGCCGATGGGGCCCAAGGCACTGGAGCTACTACACCAAGTGCTGGATCTACATCGCGGAGAACAACGACGAGTTCGCGTACATCCGCGACTTGCAGTACAATGATCGGCTCCGCAACTGGACCCCAAGGACGACTTGGGAGACATACACGACAAGCTTCGTCGGGACCGACGGCTACAGAGTGTGGGACCCCAGGTTCTACATGAGGGGCAATTCGTAGGTGCGTTGGCCGCAAGGCCCACTGCTCGAAATGGCTTGAACTTCACATTTACAAAGTTCGCCTCGAGCAGTAAATACGCATACAACCCCTGGCCACTTCACTATACATGACAAGTGGCCACTCATATCCACCTTGTGAAACCCGAGGTAAACTCCTAAGGAGTATTGCCGAGGGGATAACCGATTACAGAATTTCTGGATGCAGTTTCCCGTGTTGGCCAACATGATTTTGCGTTATATTCAGTTGTTTAAAGTATACGCGCTTCTGAACACGATCGTGTTTCTCAACACGACTTTGCATTACATTATTGCGCTTCCCCTATGCAATAAATGTTGAGGACAATTTTGCGTTGAGAATGATCTGAAGTCCAGCTTTAGTTTGAAAGCTGGTGGCGACACCTGCCGCGACTATGACGCGGCAGCTTCTGATGTTGCTTTAAATTGCTCAGATCCTCTTGCTCCGCCCACCCGCGCCTCATTCTTCTCCGCCCTCGAGTGCCGAAGCGTTTTTGGGGGGCGCACCGATGGGGGCACCAAAGCGTGCTCGGCGAAGAAACAGGGGCCCTGGGTGTTCTTTCTCTCCTTTCTTTGCCTGATTACGCCATCTGATGCGCTATGCATTCTGCACAATGCTGGCGTAGTCGGGACGCAGCTGAGACAATGCCGACTTTAAACTCAGCTGCCTATGATTGCTAAGGAGTAAAATGGGTGACAGGTTCTTCTCTCCTTTTCCCGAGTCCTGCCCTTGCGGGCGGGATTCGGGACGGGGGGTGTGAATAGAACCCGTATATTACCTTGATATATAATCCTTATCCTGACTCTCCTGGCCGTTTGGGCTCAGGTATTGGATTGGTATCGATCAGACCTTTGATCGTGCAGGAGGAAAATATATCCATCGTTCCCTCCTATCCTCTACCAACGGATCAGGGGTTCTGCACTTTTGTACTCCAACTCCATACACAGGGGTGGCTGGGGAGGCGAGGGAAGAGGACGCGGACGGAGGTCATCCTCGTGAGAACCATCCTTCCCGTCCGTGCCTTTGCGAATTGTTCCCCCCGCTGGATTATCGAAAGTAGCCAGACCGCCGCGAGGACCTCTCGGGGCCCTCGTGGGGGCTGATGGAAGCCTTCGTGGGGGCTCCTCCGGCACCCTCTGGGGGGTTCCTTGGCTCCTTTCTCGGGGCCTCCTTGGCGTGGAATCAGAATCGAGGCCTTCCCGGGGCGTTCTTGAAGCCCTCTTTTTGCACCTCCTGCGGCTTCACTTTGGACCCTTCACGGGCCAGTTCTGCTGTCAAGAGGGCGGCCCTCGTCCTTCACAGCAAGGGGGCCTCCCTTGCAGCCCCAAGCCCCGCCGCAGGGCCCTCTTGGGCCCCCCTTGGGGCTCCTTTTGAGCTTACTGGGACGTATCTTGGTGCTCCTCCAGCCCTCTCTTGGGGCTTCCTTGGGTCCTTCCATGGGGCCTCACCTGCAGGAAGGCCTCGCCTGCAGCTTCCAAGCAGCCCCGCCGCAGGGCCCTCTTGGGTCCATCTTGGGGCTCGCTTTGGGGCGTATGGCGGCCTTCCTGGCGGTTCCTAGCGCCCCGTTTTTGGGCGTTCCTTGGGTCCTGTCCTGGGGCCTCCGTGGAATTGCAGGTGGCCCGAAGCACCGCCGCGTGACCCTCTTGAGGCCATTTTCGGGCCTTTCCGGGGTTCCTCGGGTCCTTTCCTGGATCCTCCGTGGGCTTGCGGCTTGCCCACCCAAAGAGTTCCACCGAGGGGCTCTGTTGGGAGACCCTTCTTGCAGAATGCCCGAGCCGCCATCATGGGCGCAGTCGTCGCTGGCGTCGTCGCCGGTGCCGCCGTCGTGGGCATTATTTGGCAGCTCCCAAGAACCATTTCTAGACACCGGTGTAGCCATTTCGACACAATGGAGTGTTTTGTTGTCTGGCATGCCAGTTGACTGTAAAGAAGCACGAAAGGAAGCCTGAACGGCAACAGCTCGTCAGTGAGGCGCTTTTGCGGGTGCAACTTTGCACCATCATCCTATCTGAAGGCTTCTACAACCAAATTCAGTCGAGCACTGAAGGCCAATCTTGGTAAGGGAGCAATCGCGTTCAAGTCGCCTACTTGTATAAAAACCTTGTTTTCGCCAGATACTTCCTGGCAGCACTGGAAGTAGAGCACGCACTGAACAAACATCGCAGCCACGCTGGGTAAAAGCAGCGACATGGCACAACATGTTTCCTCAGAAACGCATGTCTATTGACGCTGCTGTTTGGACGTCAGCCCCCAGAGAGACCGCTTTTCCACGGTGACGGAGGGATGCCGCCCTGCGCCTGGCTGCATGTCGCTCCGTTTTTTTACACAGCGTTGGGATTCATAGTGGCGCGCCCTCGGCGGCAGCAAAGTAGTTCTGGACAGGATCAGCCACCTCGGTCTTAGACCGGAGGGGCAGTCCACCAGGACCGTTATCGGGAGGGCCCTGGAAGCCAGCCTCATCCAACGGCCCTCGAAGGCCTGGAGAGCCCTAGCGACATTCCACTTCTGCTTGGGAGTCCTTTCTCCTCGACGGCCTCCGCAAGCTCTCTAGCCATCCCCTCGAGATGGCCAGTGCGATCCAGCTCGAGTTTTTTATCTGAGGAGCCCGACCGTAGCGCGGCTGAGTGCCCCGAGAGCCCCAGGCTCAGAGGTCCGGGTACCAAGAGCTCAAGACACCGAGGGAAACGAGCTTCAATTCAGCAACCCTGCTCCTCGAACGCAGCTCTCACCTGATCTGCGTCACCTTGGCCTTCCAATGCGCGTTCAGGAAATGGAAATGAGATGGCCCTCGCCAAATGGAGATGTTTTCGAAAATCAGACGTCTGCGAACACCAGCTCGTCTGTGATGGCTGGGAGCAATATTGGCTTGACAGTTGTCTAGTCCCTGCGATGCCTGACCATGTTGTGTAAAAGAAGTGTATCCTCCTTGGCCGTTAGGCCTGGCCCATGTGGGATCACTGAAGGTGGAGGGAACCACACATCCCACCTCGCTCAAGAATTGATTGGAGCGAGAGCCTTGAGCATTTTCCGTTTCGGCCCGAACCCCCCGAGCCTACAGAATTTGATTGGACATTGTTGACTTTAGCATTCGCATCAGAAGCAATCACGTCGACCCCAGTATTGTTAGTGATAGCCGTGGTTTCATCCCACCACCGTTGGAGAGCCTTTGCATCCAACATCCTGCTGTGGGCGTCCTGATAGGGCGAATGCAAGACCATGAAATTGAAATGTAGCCCTGGCGCACGGGCCCGCCCAACCAGCCTGCGGATGTCTGCGTGCAAGATTTGCTCTGATAACCAACACATCTTTTAACCACATAACAAGAATTCAACAAAGCACGCTTCTGCAGGCAGTGGGCCATGTAGGGCATGGTGGTCGAGAACCATACTTCGACAGCGAAGTCCGTACCGTCGCCTCCAGAGGCCAAGATGTGATACCCATCGGCGTTCCGAGACCCCGACAGGGTCCTGGCCTCCTGGGTTTCCGCAACGAGGACGCCGTTGGACACGAATTGTTTCCTGGTAAGCCTGGCATTGCGTCTTTTCTTGGCTCTTCGGGGTTATTGACCATGGAACGCGCAATTTGGATCGCGAAAGTCAGGGAAACATCTGCAGCCAGGGTGGGCAGGGGGCTCGTTGTCCTCACCGAGGACGTCTTCTGGGGGGAAGTCATTTGGTCTGTCCGACCTGTGTTCCCTAACGGACGTCATGAATTTTGACTGGCCTTCTGCATTCGCGACAGAGGGGTAAGCTTGCCGGTCCTCGTTCGATTTGGCAACCCAAGCACAGGCATCACCCACCGCAGGGGTCAAGCTGTTTGCCAAGACCGAGACCATGTGCTGAGACAAGGTCCGTTGACGCTTAGCTATATTGTCAACGAGCCCATTCCGTGGGTGAGCTTGATGAGACTTCGCATGCGTAAAATCGATACTGCCACGCTTGGCTCGGACCTCCTGACCTGGGACACGGATGAAGTCGCCGAGCTCAGGGTGGGCATATGATGGAGCAGTTTTTTGAGCGAAACAGATGGCCGAGAGCGGGTCCGATTCGACAGTGAAGCTCTCGGTGAGTCCTGATTACGGGAGACCGATCCAAGAAAAAGCCCAAATCACCGCACCCACTTCGGGCGTGGTGCTGCTACGTCACCGACTGTCAAGCTGAACCCCCACTTATGCTTGAAATTCGTCCAGCCCAACACGCAAGAAGTGAAAGGTTCCTGGTCTGTCTCTGGCGATGACGGTTGCTGTTCGCCGATGGACCCGTCAACGAAAGTGGTGACGTGGCCGAGCACGTGCTCCGACATCGGGCAGAGGTGCAAGCCCAGTTGGGCATGGAGGTGGAGGCCGTTCCTGTCTACCTCGCTCTCCAGGCCGACCCTTCGGCCAGCTCTCTCAAGGCGGTCGAGGACTCCTCGTTCTTGACCTAACTTGCACTCGAACATCTCAACCGGATCGCGACTACCGATCGGGACCTCGATCGGAATCCGATCACCGCTGGAGACCTCGAGAACAACTGAAGCCCTAGACCTGCTCAGCTCCACGGGATCCAGGCCCCTTCGCGGCACAGTCCCTATCAGACGGAGGAGGTGTGAGAAGAGGCGAGCCAACCTCAAAAAGAGAAACGGCATTGGGTTACAGAAGGCGACGGCTTTCGCCTGACGAGGCTTCAGATGATGATCGATCCGGGGTTCAGGCGGCGTCCCGCTATAGCCTCGTTATCAACATTGAGAGATTCGATATCACTTTCATCTGAACTTCAGCTCATATGGTGCTCAGTGGTCGTCCAGGGTTTACGGATATTCGTCTAGAGAGCCGTCATTTCTGGTCCCTTGCAGTAGAAGGGCAATTGAGGTCTGAGTTGTCTCCATGTGTGTTGCAAGGTCTTGCCTCTGCTTGTCCGCACGACGACTTCCAAACGGCACCAGCGCCGCTCCTTGGTGTTTCAGGCTGGCGTTGGGAGCTGGCTTCATGGCTGATGCTGGTCCTCCAGGGGCCCGTGCACCTAGGCTCCTCGAAGTTGCACCTCTGCGCCTCGAAGCGAAGAAGAAAAACGGCATACAAGGAAGCTCCGTGCGGATTTCTTGGATCGGCGATGGGGCTCCCCTGGCGGCGCCTCTAGCGCCGCCCCCGCGGCGCTCCGCGCGCCAGGGAGGGGAGTCCCTCGCAGATCCCAGAAATCACCGCGGAGCTCCGAAAGCTTATGTGTATGCCGTTGTTTTTCGTCTGCCGAAGCTGGTCCGAAGGAATGCTAATTGTCGCTCGCGCTCTCTAAAGTGGCGGCCCTTTCCTTGACCAGGACCTGACGATCGTGCCGCCTCTGGATTGGGCGACGGCGTCGGGACTGTCGGAGGTGATGACGGTGGCGGCTCCTCCGACGTCCTCCCCAACCCGCTCCTCTCCCTCCTCCTCCTCCTCCCCCTCCTCCTCACCATCTGTGACCCTGAAGCTTAGAAAGTGACAACATGTTCACAGATGAAGGGCGGGTCGTTTTTCAAAATGTGGCTTTCGCCTTAGCGCCGCGCACATTCGCTTTAAATAAAAATTGGCAAGAGCTTCACGGATTGAGGGCGGGTCGTTTTCAAAATGTGGTTCTCTCTTTAGCGTTAGCGCCGCGCACATTCGTTTTTGGAATGTGCAAGAGCTTCACGGATTGAGGGCGGGTGGTTTTTTAGATGTGGTTTTCGCTTTTGCGCCATGCACATTCGTTTCAAATATTGGCAAGAGCTTCACGGATTGAGGGCGTGTTGTTTTCAACATGTGGCGTTCGCCTTAGCGCCGCGCACATCTCTTTTTATGACAAATCCCAAGAGCTTCATGGATTGAGGGCAGGTCGCTTTCAAGATGTGAAAATGTGGTTGTCGTTTTAGCGCCGCGTATTTTCGCTTATACATGTGCAAGAGCTTCACGGGTTGAGGGCGGGTGGTTTTCAACATGTGGTTCACGCCTTAGCGCCACGCACACTCGTTTTGAAAATTGCAAGAGCTTCACTGATTGGGGGCGGCTCTTGTTCAAAACGTGGTTCTGCTTCGGCGACACGCACATTCATGAATAAAACTTACAAGGGTTTCACGGATTCCCATGAACAGCGCACCAGAAGTTGCATGCTGGAAGGACTCAGGATTACGAGGGCGCAACGTTACGCTGATTCGCGGCGTTGGAGTCCCAGGAATGGCGTTCTGGCACGTCAGGACCGTCAAGACGCAACAACCAGGTTGATCCGTGGCGTTGGGATCCCGAGAACAATATGCTGGCATGCTTCAGGGGTAGGTGCCTGTGAAAAAAAGGAGCTTGGAGGAAGGGTTGATTGCAACATCGTTGATGACTCTTGGGATTACACTGGTCCTCCTCCTCCTCATCCCCCTCCTCCTCGTCCTCCTCGTCCTCCTCCTCCTCCTCATACCCATAATGTTTCCCTGTCGCACCTCGAGGCAAGTTTTTGTTGGCGGGTCGGGCGTTTCGCCTAAGACTTCTTGACCATGCGTGGCCCTGAAGCTTAAAATTTGGCGACCAGTTATAGATGGAGGGCGGGTCGTTTCCAAAATGCGGTTCTCGCCTTAGCGCCGCGCACATTCGTTTTAAATATTGGCAAGAGCTTCACGGATTGAGGGGGACTGGATTTCAAATTGTGGTTGTCGCCTTAGTGCCGCGCACATTCGTTTATAATTATCTTGGCGAAGGGCCCAACCATACAAAGGTGTGAATAGCGCAGCTGTGAGAGCCGTATTCGGTGGAGCTCCGCATGGGGCCACGAAACGTGTGAGTGATGTGCCAAAACGAGGATGACGCCCACATGTGAGTATTGCCATTGGGGCCTTAGGTGGAGCCCCCATAAGGAGCCACGAAACGCGTCGAAGGTGTGCCGAAACGCTGGTGACGCCCACGTCTGAGCATTGCCATTGGCGCCTTCGGTGGTGGAGCTCCCTGTAGGGGGGCACGAAGCGTGTGATGGGTGTACCGAAACGGGGGTGACGCACACATGCGAACTGCACGAGCGGGGCCGTTAGGTGGAGCTCCTTATGGGGCAGCGAAACGTGTGAGGGGTGCGCCGAAACGGGGGGCGACACCCACACGCGAACTGTGCGG
Organism: Prorocentrum cordatum; assembly: GCA_963575745.1. NCBI lineage: Eukaryota > Dinophyceae > Prorocentrales > Prorocentraceae > Prorocentrum > Prorocentrum cordatum. The sequence continues at coordinate 19,778 of CAUYUJ010021872.1, read as the reverse complement.
CATCAGGTGGAGCTCCCTATGGGGGCACGGAACGTGTGAGGGGTGTGCCAAAATGGGGCGGCGCCGCCATGCGAACTTTGCCACTGGGGCATTCGGTGGGGCTCCCTATGGGGCCACGAAACGTGTGAGGGGTGTGCCAGAATGCGGCGGCGCCGCCATGCGAACTGCGCCATTGGGACATTAGGTGGATCTCCCAAAACCTGATAGGGCCACGAAACGTGTGACGTGTGTGCCGAAACGAGGCGACACCCACACGCGAATTGTGCGGCATCAGGTGGAGCTCCCACTGGGGGCACGGAACGTGTGAGGGGTGTGCCAAAATGGGGCGGCGCCGCTATGCGAGCCATGCCATTGGGGTATTCGTTGGAGCCCCCTTATGAGGCCACAAAGCGTGTGAGGGTGTGCCAAAATGTGGCGGCGCCGCCATGCGAGCTGCGCCAATGGGACATTAGGTGGTAGCCCAAAACCCTATAGGGCCACGAAACGTGCGAGTGGTGTGCCAAAACATGGCGGCAGGGCCATGCGGACTGCGCTATTTGGACCTTAGGTGGAGCTCCCTATGGGGCCACAAAACGTGCGAGGGGTGTGCCAAAATGGGGCGGCTGCGCCATGTGAGTTCCGCCATTGAGACCTCAGGTGGGGCCCCTTTTATGAGGCCACGAACCGTGTGCGAGGTGTGCCGAAATGGGGCGGCGGCGCCATGCGGACTGCGCCACTGGGACCTTAGGTGCTGCTCCCTTTGCGGCCACCAAACGCGTGAGGGGTGTGCCAAAATATGGCGGCAGGGCCATGCGGATTGCGCCATGGAGACCTCCAGTGGAACGCCCGATGGGGCCACGAAACATGTGGAGCTGTGTGCCAAAATGGAGCGGCGGCGCCATGCGAGCTGCGCCATTGGGACCTGATGAGGAGCTCCCTATGGGGCCACGAAGCATGTGAGGGGTGTGCCAAAAATGGTGCGGCGGCGCCATGCGAGCTGCCCCACTATGACGTTAGGTGGACGACACGTGTGAGGGGTGTGCCAAAATGGGGCTGCGGCATCATGCGAGCTGCGCCACTGGGACCTTGGTTGGAGCTCCCTATGGGGGGGCCACGAAACGTGTGAGGGGTGTCCCAGAATGGGGCGGCGCCGCCATGCGAACTGCGCCATTGGGACCTTTCTCTATGGTGCCACGAAACGTGTGAGGGGCGTGCCAAAAATGAGGCGGCGGTGCCAAGCGAGCTGCGCCACTGATACCTGATGATGAGCTCCCTATGGAGACACGAAACGTGTGACGGGTGTGCCAAAATGGGGCGGCAGCGTCATGCGAGCTGCGCCACTGGGACCTTAGGTGGAGCTCCTTACAGCGCCACGAAACGTGCAAGGGGTGTGCCAAAAAGGAGGCGGCGGCGACATGCGAGCTGCGGCACTGTGACCTTAGGTGGAGCTCCTTATGGGGCCACGTAGCGTATGAGGGGTGCCCCAAAATGGGGCGGCGGCGGCATGCGAGCTGCGCCACTGGGACCTCAGGGGGAGTTCCCGATGGGGCCACGAAACGTGTGAGGGGTGTGCCAAAATGGGGCGGCGGCGCCATGCGAGCTGCGCCACAGGGACCTCACGTGGAGCTCCCGATGTGGCCACGAAACGTGTGAGGGGTGTGCCAACATGAGGCTGCAGCATCATGTGAGCTGCGCCACGGGGACCTTAGCTGGAGTTCGTTACGTGTGAGGGGTGTGCCAAAAATTGGGCGGCCGCGCCACGCGAGCTGCGCCACTGGGACTTTAGGAGGAGTTCCCTATGGGATCACGAAACGTGTGAGGGGTGTGCTGAAACAGAGACATGCGGAGAGCCAAAGCAAGGAGGGGGAAGAGGGAGGAGGAGGGAGGAGGAGGAGACGCAAGGCGAGGACCCAACACCACACGACCGTTGGGAAAAATGCGCGAGCTTCACAGATTGAGGGCAGGTCGTTTTCAAAATGCGGCTCTCGCTTTTCAGCGCCGCGTATATTCTTTTATAAATCTGCAAGAGTTTCACTGATTGAGAGGGCGGATCCTTTTCAAAATGTGGCTCTCGCTTCAGCGCCGCGCACATTCGTTTATAACAGTTGCAAGGGTTTCACGGGTTCCCATGATCAACTAACCAGAAATTGCGTTTTGGAAGGACTCCAGATTACGAGAGTGCAACAGTTACGTTGGTTCGCGGAGTTGAAGTCCCAGGAATGGCGTTCTGGTACGACTCAGGTTCGTCAACACGCAACAATCAGGTTGATCCGTGGCGTTGGGATCCCGAGAACAATGCTTTGGCATGCATCAGGATCTTCAAACGGTCGTCTTCTGGCGAGGCGGTCCCCTCCGTGGATATGAACCGTTGTAGGCGCCTATGAAGAGGGAGTTTGGAGGGATGGTTTTTGTTCCAACATCGTTGGTGACCCTTGGCTTTCCACTGGTCCTCCTTCTCCTCGTCCTCTTCCTCCTCATCGTCCTCCTGCTCCTCCTCCTCATCCTCCTCCCCCTCTTCCCCCAAGCCTTCGTGGCTATGTGCGGGGGAATGTCGAAGGTGATGACGGTGGGGGCGGGGTTTTTCTGATCGGATCTGTGGGTGTCCATACCGAGTTTGGCGGCGATGCGGTCTGTATCGGCGAACATGTAGGTGACATTGCACCCCTAATATCCATACATCCTCCTAATGGGCTCTGCGTGTGGAGCATCTGCAGCATGACTGGCTTCGTATGGGCTTCGACCTGCTGCTGGACTAAATATTCCACCCCTCCCGAGCCCGAAGCCGCACGTGATGGAGTCGTGGGTGTCGATACGCCTGGAAACGATTCGCTGCCCTACGTCGTTGCATTTTTTCGAATTCCGCCATCATATCGTATTCGATCTTGTTCGCGTCGGTCATGTTCCGAAACGTTAGTATGTCAATCCGTCTTGCAATCGTTCTTGCTCGAGGTTTCCTGTCTGGACTTCAACTGCTTCGTTGGCATTGTCTATTATGATCATCGTCCGAGCACTTCTTGTCTCCGTCCACACACTCTGCTGCTCCAAGGATTTTCCTGAGAGGAGCGCGCGACGTAGGACTGCGGTCTGACTTGTGATGTCTTGAACCCGAAACTCCATGGCACAGGCGATTTGGCGGTCTTGCATCGTTGCTGAATGAGGTTGAATTTGGCTATGTTCTCCTTGTAGTGTGCCCTCTTCTTGGTCTCGCTGGCCCCCGCGGATATCAGCTTGTAGTCTGGAAGATTATGTTGGACATGTTGGCTACTGGTGTCCTCTGTCTCCTCCCAGGGGACGGCTTCTTTAGTTTTTGCTCTGGGACCTGGACTTCGACTTGCGATTGTATGGTCTCGTTGCCGTCCCTGTTGGTGAAGTACAATGTGTGTGTTACACTTCGTGCAGTAGACTATCTTCTCCCCGTTCTGTTGGCCGCATTTGTATTGTCATGGCGTCATCTGGTGTGGCACCCGAAAGAAAGAGCACCAACACAGGAGCTTAAATGGTTCGAGATGTGCTCGCCCGCAGCAGCCACCTGTCGGCTGCGGCGGGCAAAGTAAGGGAATTCCTCAAAACTCGATCATGGTGAATGCGGCGGTGGTACTAGGCGCGGGCCCCTTTGAACCTTGCCTCGCGGTGGGGGTTCGGAGTCCCACAGACGGCGATACCTTGAGCTCCTCCGCCGCATCTCCTCTCCTCTCTTCTCCCTCCTCCTCATCCCCTCTTTTTCTCACTCAACTGCTCTGGCTAAGATTGCCACGACTAGTAGGACGGCAGCCACCACCGCCACCTCTGTCCGCTGTGCTACCCCCTCGGTGCCTCTTCGCCTGTCGGCTCAAGCGACCCCTGCCTTCCGTATGCCTTCCTGCACGTGTCCATAAGTCGGGCAGCCAGTGTTGCTGCGTCGAGGCCTTCCCTCACGCCTGAGCCATGGCGCGCGGGGTGCGCTGCGTGCCCGCAGCCCTCTGGTCGGTGGCGGCTGCGCTCTCGTGTGCCCCGGGCTGCGCCGCGCTGAGCGCCGCGGTGGTGCCGGAGGCCGGGGCGCCCTCGGGGGCGCTCGCGATGCACGCTGCGACCAAGACCGTGTCGGCGCTCGTCTTCGACCCCAGCGAGTGCAAGGTTCAGTATCGTTTAACCTACCCCCATCCCCATTGGGCCATGGTGTCTCAGCCCCACCATTGCACCACCCCAGTTGGCGACAGGCCCCTCGATGCCCGAAAGGAGCAGCTTATGTACCCATCTTGGCGTGTCGACCAATGGGGCGCAGGCCACGCCAGCTGGGCTAGGGATCGGCCAGTGGGAACAGAGAGCGGGGATCGACCAGAGGGGCCCAGGCCACACCAGTGGGGACAGAGGTCGGTTAAGCAATGCTCGAAGGTGTGCGCTTTCAACGGCCCCGCCGCGCCGCGCCTGTTCATCGACGGGAGGGACGACGGCCTCGGCAACAACGTCGAGGCCATCATCTACGGCATGGCCTTCGCGAGGAAGACTGGCATGAGCTTCGGGGGCGTGGTCGGCGGCGGCAAGATGGCCCACGGGCTGCAGGTCGCCAAGATCGTGGCAGACATCTTCGGCCTGAACAAGGACCACCTGTACCTGCGGAGCATGCCCATGAGCAGCCAGGTGGTCCAGGTCAAGCACCTCACGGACATCGAGAAACTGCGGCTGGACAAGAACACGAACGACGTGTGGCTGCAGACCAACATGCCCCAGAGCGGCGTGAAGGCCCCGCGCACGATCGACGAGTTCCTGGACGACGAGTTTCTGGAGGCGCTCCGGGCGCAGGTCCTGCCGCAGCTGGTCGAGCAGCACCCCCTCTCAGAGATCCGCCGTGGGAACGGCCCCGTGGTGGCCATGCACGTGCGGCGCGGCGACGTGTCGGCGACGAACAGGGGAGGATGGAGGGAAGCCCCTTCCTCTTCTCTTCTTGCCCCTCCTCCTGCTCCTCCTCCTCCTCCACCTTCTCCTCCTCGTCTCCTACGGTCTTCTCCTCCTCTGCCTCCTCCGCCTCCGCCTCCTCGGCGACGAACAGCAACAAGAACCGCTACACTAAGAATGAGTTCTACTACGACCTGGCGGCCCGCATCCGCGCAGAGCTGCCCGGGGCGGACGTGCACGTGTGGAGCGAGACAGCCGGCAGCACGCCCGAGGACATCGACGGTTTCCGCAGCCGGAACATAACCCTCCACCTGGACACGGACATCGTCGAGACCTGGTCGCACATGGCGCAGGCGCAGGTGCTCGTGATGGCGAAGAGCAGCTTCAGCTTCATTTCGGCAATCTGGGAGAGCGGAAGCCGGCATCAGCCAAAATCTTTCGGAGGTCCGTATGGATCCTCTCGGGTCGGCGAGGGAACCCATCTCCACACCTCTTCCTTGGCGCGCGGAGCGCGTCAAACGCGCCGTCCAACGGTGTGGGAAGGTGGGTCCAGCGCCGACCCGAGAGAAATCCATGCGGACCTCGCAAAGTGCTTACGGAGGGGTTCACGCTTCGTCGACGCATCGGCGACTCCAGCGCAGGCGTTCAAGGTTGAACGCGGCTAGTGGCCCAGAATCGGCCGACATCGGACCATAATTGTGTGCAATCGAAGAGCCGCGATCGCTCAAGGCGTCAGACTCCAACTCGCAGGTCATCGTGACAGAAAACATCCGTATACCGGTTTCTTGTTCTCCTGCCATCCTGAACCGCGGCTGCGTCGTGTACCAGCCCTGGCTGACCAGGCCCCTCGCTGGCTTCACGAAGACGTCGCCGCAGGACGGCGGCTTGCGGGGGTGTTCTCGTGGTGGGTGGGAGAAACGCCAGCAACAACAACCATCAGTTTGAGGTTGCTTGCTCTGCATTGCTTGCGTGCCTTTCACTTTGCATGCACCAAACCCCCGACTCCCGCCCTCTTCGTTTACGAGCGTCCCCCCTCAGGGTGTTTCTGTTCCATGCCAGATCTTGGGCAAGCCCCGACACATAAAACCCCAACGACCGAGTCTGGCAGGCGGACTCGGACGGGCGGGGCGGGCGGGCGGGGCGTCAGAGCGGGCGCGCGGGCTCTCAGGCAGGGGGACGGGCGGACCCTGCCAGGCGGGTCAAGCGGGCGGACGCTGCCAGGCGTGCGGGCCCTTGTCGGGCGGGTGGGGCGGTCGGACCTGGTCGGTCGGGTGGGGCGGGCGGGAGCGGTTCCAGGTCTTTCTCAGGCCCGGGCGCCTGTCCGCAGTGGCGGTTGGCTCGTGCAAGAAGTCTCCGGAGAGAGCGCGAGTCCTGAGTACATTCGAAGGAAGCTCTAAGCGAAAACGCGATTCCAGAGCGGCATGAGCATGAATCTCCAAAAGATAGGTTCCAGGCGAGCGGTCCTGGCGTACAACACAATGAAGTCTCAAGCGAGAATGATGAGAAAGTCTCACGCGGGGGCCGTTGTTGTTGTAGCCGCCCAGGGCCACTGTTTGGCACCGAAAACGATCCTGTGAGAGAGCTGACAGGCGCATTTCAATTAGAAACGTGATGGGCCCCGGTGTGGGCACTCAAGAAAAAGTAGTCTTCAGAAGTTCAGGAAAATATGTAAAACACAGCCTGGCGAATAATCTAACCCGATCTAAACGAAACGCAACTATAAACAGGACGGCTCAAAGCACAAGAACACGTAGAAGGATCTTCCATATCCGCGACAACTTCGCCAAACACGGTCAGACCGCGCACACAGTCCCCCATTCGGGCATGCACTCTCACACATCGATTCGCCATGGGGGCCACAGGGGGAGCTCCCTGAGAGGCAGGAAACGTTTGAGGAGTGTGCCGAAATTGGCGCGGGGGCGACATGTGGACACATTCGCTGGGACCATGCAGTGGAGCCCCCATGGGGGGCAGGAAACGCGTGAGGGGTGTGCCGAAGTGGGCGCGAGGGCGCCATACGGACACACCCCCGCTGAGGCCACAGGTGGGGCTCCCTGGGGCGCATGAAACGTGCGAGGGACGTGCCGAAATGGGTCCAGGGACGCCATGTGGACACCTCCACTGGGGCCCTGGGTCGAAATCCGGGGAGCGGGAAACGCTCGAGGGGTGTGCCGACATGGGCGCGGGGACGCCATGTGGACGCACCCGCTGGAGCCGTAGGTGGAGCCCACTGGGGGCTGGGGGGGGGCAGGAAACGCGTGAGGGTGTGCCGAAGTTGGCGCGGGGATGCCATGTGGACACGCCCGCTGTGGTCATAGTTGGAGCCCCCTGGTGGGCATGAAACGTATGAGGGAAGAGGATACGTAATGAGGAGGAAGAGGAGGGAGAGGAGAAATAAGGACGACGAGAGGAGGAGGAGGAGGAGGAGGAGAAGGAGAAGGAGCAGGAGAGGAAGGTAGGAGGAGGGAAGGAGGAGTCGCGCGGTGCTGTGGATTCGCACCACCACCACCACCACCACCACCACCAACAACAACAACAACAGCAGCAGCAAGAATACGAATGTTAAGATAGCTCGCTTTTACCTGCTCACGTGCCCTTCAACACGCATATTCCAAACCCTCGGTACCCGCCGTCTTCGTCTTCGATCGCACCCCCCTGGGGGCCCCCTGTTGCTATGTCTTCCTTACCTGCCGCGCGTAATCGGTGCATCCCCTGAAGCAGGGGAAGAGAGGACGGATGGAAGGGGGAGGGAGAATGATGGAGCACGGGATTGGCAGGAGGGGGGCTAGGAGCAGAAAACACGTGGCAGAACCAGACAGACCCATCGGGCGGGTAGACCTTGACGGGCGGGTCGGGAAGGCAGGTCCAATCAGCCAGGTCGAGAAGGCGTGTTTCTGAAGCGTGATTATTGCATACATCGCGAGAAGGGCTCGAGCGATAGCGCGATTCCCGAGTAAATCGTGAGAAAGGCCAAAGCGAGAGCGTGATTCCTGAGTGTCGAGGGCGCGGCGTCTGAATAAATTGTTGCGGGGACCAGGGGGCCAGCTTGACCTCCAAGATTTACCATGATAACAAACAGGGTGCGAGCCCGGGGAGGGGCATTTCAAGTAGAAAAAGGATGTGCGCCGGAGGGGGATCAACAATAGTTAAATATGTGTTCAGAAGTAAGACAACGACAACAGCGAGAATAATAATTCTAAAATTGTTCGCCCTTATATGCTCGAGTGTCCAATAACGCGTATTTCCCAAAGCCTCGATACCCGCCCTCTTCGTCTTCGATCGAACCCCTTTTGGGGGGTATACCTTTCTTCCCTGCAGGCCGGGCCCCGGCAAGCGGCGGGGCGGCCGCGGACCGTCGGCCTGGCCAGCGGCAGCGCTGATCGGCGGGGCGGCCGCGGACCGTCGACCCGACCCCAAGAGGGACGGACAGGGGACCGACCACGAACGACGACGACGACGACGACGTCGAAGACGACGGCGACGACGACGACGACGACGGCGACGACGAGCGAAAGCGAGAACGAGAGAGAACGACAGCAGGGCCACGAAGGGCACGAAGTAGGCCACGAAGGGCGACAGCGGGGACACGAAGGGAATGCGTATGGGGCCACGAAGAGCGCGAACGAGCGGGGGCCACGAAGTGCAGATAATGCAGGGCCACAGAAGGCAACTATGGGGCCACTGAGGGTAGCAACTGGGCCACGTAGGACAATGAGGGGGGCACAAATGGCGACAGCGGGGCCACGAAGGGCATGCACATGGGGCCACAACGGGCGCGACTCCTGGGTGCCTGGGTGTCGGGAGCGCGGCGCTTGGGCAAAGTGCCGGAAATTCTAACGCAAGGCCATTCTTCAATAAGTTGCAAGCAAGTCTCCAGCGAGAGCGCGACTCCAGAGCGCCGGGAGAGCGATTCCTTAGTTAATTGCAAGGAAATCCCAAGCGAGAGCGCGATTCCTGAATAAAATGAGAGGAAGTCTCGGGCGGGAGCGGGGGTCCTGCCTAAATTGTAAGGAAGTCTCTGGCGGGAGCCGTTGTTGTTGTAACCCGGGGGCCAGGGGCCCAGTTTGAGCAGGAAGACTTTCCTTGTCAAAAACCCGGGTGCGAGCGTCGAGGGACACACTTTGATTGATAAAAACCGTATGCACTGGTGGGGGGGATCAACAATTATTATTCTTCAGAAGAAAGAATTCAACAACAACAACAACAACAACAACAATCATTTTACCCGAACGCTCAGTGTTCTCACCAGTGCCAGGGTTTTCATGCGACGCGAGACAATACCCCCACTTCGTGGGGGGGCAGTTCAAGCTCTACCAAATATCCAAACGACTCTTCGCGACCACCCAAACCCAGCTTCCCGCCCTATGACGTTGGGACACTTCACTTCGTGGCGTGCGGACGACCGTGGCTACTACACTGGCGTGGGGTACACACCCACAGAACTTGGTCACTTATTCGGGGCGCGCGTGTGCCCAGCATCCTGCAATTGTGACATACAATACATGACACAGACAGACAGAGAGAGAGACAGAGAGCAGACAGAGAGAGAGACAGAGAGAGCGGAGTTGGTCACATTTTTGGGGCAAGTTCCTGAGATCGTCGTGTTTTTTGTTGGTCTTGCGCGCGCGAATGTCCACTTTACTTTTTTTTGCAAGGGAGTATTGAAATTTGATTATGTTAGAACAAGAAAAAGTAGCTCGCGCGAGCTCATGTAACATAAATGTTGAAAAACCATTGGTTTTGTGGGAGTCGGACAGCGCGCGCGGGATGAAATTTGGACATTTTTTTTTGAAAAACCATTGGGTTTTTGATGTTTTTATGTTGAAATCGTTACGAAACCTAAGGTTCTGGAAGGATTTCGTCTTGCGCGCGCGAATGTCCACTTTACCTTATTTTTTGCAAGGGATTATTGAAATTTGATTATGTTAGAACAAGAAAAAGTAGCTCGCGCGAGCTCATGTAACATAAATGTTGAAAAACCATTGGTTTTGTGGGATTCGGACAGCGCGCGCGGAAGGACATTTTGACAATTTTTTCTTAAAAAACCATTGGGTTTTTGATGTTTTTATGTTAAAATCGTTACGAAACCTAAGGTTTTGGAAGGATTTCGTCTTGCGCGCACGAATGTCCACTTTACCTTATTTTTTGCAAGGGATTCTTGCAATTTGATCAAGTAAGAACAAGAATTTTCATTTTATAGTGTTTTTTGCAAGGGAAAACGGGGGGAACAAAACAACCGGATCCGGTGACAATCCACTTTTCTGAAGCTTTCGCGAAAAAATGATGAAAATGTAGCTGCGGCCTAGGCGCGGCGCAGAGGTCGCGCACCAGGGGTCCCAACAATAATAATTCTTTAGAAGGAATAATAAATTCAACAACAATCACTTTACCCGAACGCTCAGTGTTCTCACCAGTGCCAGGGTTTTCATGCGACGCCAGCCAATACCCCCACTTTGTGGGGGGGCAGTGCAAGCTCTACCAAATATCCACACGACTCTTCGCCACCACCCACACCCAGCTTCCCGCCCTATGACGTTCGGACACTTCACTTCGTGGCCTGCGGACGACCGTGGCTACTACACTGGCGTGGAGTACACACCCACAGAAGTTGTTAAGCCTACGTTCGTACACCCACAGTGTTTTTTGTGCCACGGTGATTTTATGATGCGCGGTGCTAAAATTCTTAAGAACCCAATGGTTTTTGGAGATTTCGGCGTGCGCGCGCGAAGAAAAAACGAATGTGTCCCGCATGGTATTATTTGACAGGGATGATGGCCCTGGCAGGTGCGCAACCGTTGTCGCAGAAGTTCGAAAAAGTTGCTCGCAAAAGCCCGTTTGACAGAAATGTTTAAAAAGTGTTGGGTTTCCTACGAATCCGCAAGAGCGCGCGGGATGAGATTTTGACATTTTTTTGTTGAAAAACCATTGGTTTTTTGATGTTTTTATGTTAAAATCGCTCCGAACACTAAGCTTTTGGAAGGATTTCGTCTTGCGCGCGCGAATGTCCACTTTACCTTATTTTTTGCAAGGGATTCTTGAAATTTGATTATATTAGAACAAGAAATGTCATTTTATAGTGTTTTTTGCAAGGGAAAACGGATTACAACAAAACAACCGGATCTGGACCCATCCACTTTTCTGAAGCTTCGCGAAAATGATGAAAATGTAGCTGCGGCCTAGGCGCGGCGGGGGGGCCGTGCACCAGGGGTCCCAACAATAATTATTCTTTAGAATTAATAATGTTCAACAACAACAACAACAACAACAACAATCACTTTACCCGAACGCTCAGTGTTCTCACCAGTGCCAGGGTTTTCATGCGACGCCAGCCAATACCCCCACTTTGTGGGGGGGCAGTGCAAGCTCTACCAAATATCCACACGACTCTTCGCCACCACCCACACCCAGCTTCCCGCCCTATGACGTTCGGACACTTCACTTCGTGGCCTGCGGACGACCGTGGCTACTACACTGGCGTGGAGTACACACCCACAGAAGTTGTTAAGCCTACGTTCGTACAAGTTGTTAAGCCTCCTGGGGCAACCTATGGCGCAACCAGTAGGGGGACGTTTTATTCTCGGCGGCCGAGGGCGCAACCTATGGCGCAACCAATAGGGGGACGTTTTATTCTCGGCGGCCGAGGGCGCAACCTATGGCGCAACCGCAAGGGATTGTGGCCCCTGGCAGGCGCGCGAACCCCGTTGCAAGAGCGTGCGAAAGTAGCTCGCGCGAGCTCATGTAACATAAATGTTGGAAAACCATTGGTTTTTTTAGGATTCGGACAGCGCGCGCGGGTAGAAATTTTGAAAAGTCGTGCAGGTGTTTTTCGAGGACCTACGGTGCGATTCGTGTGATTTTATGATGCGCGGTGCTAAAATTCTTAAGAAGCCCAATGGTTTTTGGAGATTTCGGCGTGCGCGCGCGAAGAAAAAACGAATGTGTCCCGCATGGTATTATTTGACAGGGATGATGGCCCTGGCAGGTGCGCAACCGTTGTCGCAGAAGTTCGAAAAAGTTGCTCGCAAAAGCCCGTTTGACAGAAATGTTTAAAAAGTGTTGGTTTTCCTACGAATCCGCAAGAGCGCGCGGGATGAGATTTTGACATTTTTTTGTTGAAAAATCATTGGTTTTTTGATGTTTTTATGTTAAAATCGCTCCGAACACTAAGCTTTTGGAAGGATTTCGTCTTGCGCGCGCGAATGTCCACTTTACCTTATTTTTTGCAAGGGATTCTTGAAATTTGATTATATTAGAACAAGAAATGTCATTTTATAGTGTTTTTTGCAAGGGAAAACGGATTACAACAAAACAACCGGATCTGGATCACATCGTTTTACCTGAGGCTTCCTCACGAAAATGATGAAAATGTAGCTGCGGCCTAGGCGGCGCAGGGGGGGCGCGCACCAGGGGGCCCAACAATAATTATTCTTTAGAATAATAATGTTCAACAACAACAACAACAACAACAACAACAATTACTAGCACGTGGGGACACTCCGTTCTCACCAGTGCCAGGGTTTTCATAGGAGGCGGGCAATACCCCCACTTTGTGGGGGGGCCGGTTCAAGCTCTACCAAATTTCCAAACGACTCTTCGCCACCACCCACACCCAGCTTCCCGCCCTATGACGTTCGGACACTTCACTTCGTGGCATGCGGACGACCGTGGCTACTATTCAGGGCCCCGCGGCCGACGACGACGGCGTGCGCGCGCGAAGAAAAAACGAATGTGTCCCGCATGGTATTATTTGACAGGGATGATGGCCCTGGCAGGTGCGCAACCGTTGTTGCAGAAGTTCGAAAAAGTTGCTCGCAAAAGCCCGTTTGACAGAAATGATTAAAAAGTGTTGGGTTTCCTACGAATCCGCAAGAGCGCGCGGGATGAAATTTTGACATTTTTTTTTTGAAAAACCATTGGTTTTTTGATGTTTTTATGTTAAAATCGCTACGAAAACTAAGGTTTTGGAAGGATTTCGTCTTGCGCGCGCGAATGTCCACTTTACCTTATTTTTTGCAAGGGATTCTTGAAGTTTGGTTATGTTAGAACAAGAAATGTCCACTTTAGCTTATTTTTTGCAAGGGAAAACCGATCGTAACAACACAACCGGATCCGGACCAACCCGTTTTGCCTGAGACTTCCTCACGAAAATGATGAAAATGAGGCTGCGGCCTAGGCGCGGCGGGGGGGTCGTGCACCAGGGGTCCCAACAATAATTATTCTTTAGAAGTAATAATGTTCAACAACAACAACAACAACCATTTTAAGACTGTTCGCCCTTATCTGCTCGAGTGTCGAATAACGCGAATTTCCCAAACCCTCGATACCCGCCCTTTTCGTCTTCGATCGAACCCCTTTTGGGGGGTATACCTTTCTTCCCTGCAGGCCGGGCCCCGGCAAGCGGCGGGGCGGCCGCGGCCGTCGGCCTGGCCAGCGGCAGCGCTGATCGGCGGGGCGGCCGCGGACCGTCGACCCGACCCCAAGAGGGACGGACAGGGGACCGACCACGACGACGACGACGACGACGACGACGTCGATGACGACGGACGACGGCGACGACGGCGACGGCGACGACGACGACGAGCGAAAGCGAGAGCGAGAGAGAACGACAGCAGAGCCGCGAAGGACACGAAGTAGGCCACGAAGGGCGACAGCGGGGACACGAAGGGAATGCGTATGGGGCCACGAAGAGCGCGAACGAGCGTGGGCCACGAAGTGCAGATAATGCAGGGCCACAGAAGGCAACGATGGGGCCACTGAGGGTAGCACCTGGGCCACGTAGGACAATGAGGGGGCCACAAACGGCGACAGCGGGGCCACGAAGGGCATGCACATGGGGCCACAACGGGCGCGAACGAGCGGGGGCCACGAAGGGCATACGTATGTTGGGCCGCGGAGGGTCCGGACGGGGCCACTGAGGGCAGCAACGGGGACACGAAGGACAGCGAAGGGGGCCACGAAGGGCGACAGCGGGGCCACGAAGGGCATGCATATGGGGCCACCACGGGCGCGAACGAGCGGGGGCCACGAAGGGCACACATATATGGGGCCACGAAACAAAGCGAGGGGGCCACGAAGGGCTGCAACGGGGCCACGAAGGGCAGCGAGGGGGCCACGAAGGGCTGCAACGGGGCAATGAAAGGCTGCAACGGGGCCACGAAGGGCAGCGAGGGGGCCACGAAGGGCTGCAACGGGGCCACGAAACAAGGCGAGGAGGCCAAGAAGGGCTGCAACGGGGCCACGAAGGGCAACGAGGAGGCCACGAGAGGCTGCAACGGGGCCACGAAACAAAGCGAGGGGGGCACGAAGAGTGAACGGGAAACAACAACAACAACAACAACAACAACAACAACAACAACAACAACAACAACAACAACAACAACAACAACAACAACAACAACAATCACAACAACAACAACAACAACAATCATTTTAAGACTGTTCGCCCTTATCTGCTCGAGTGTCGAATAACGCGAATTTCTCAAACCCTCGATACCCGCCCTTTTCGTCTTCGACCGAACCCCTTTTGGGGGGTATACTTTTCTTCCCTGCAGGCCGGGCCCCGGCAAGCGACGGGGCGGCCGTCGGCCTGGCCAGCGGCAGCGCTGATCGGCGGGGCGGCCGCGGACCGTCGACCCGACCGCAAGAGGGACGGACAGGGGACCGACCACGACGACGACGACGACGACGACGACGTCGACGACGACGGCAACAACGGCGACGGCGACGACGACGACGAGCGAGAGCGAGAGCGAGAGAGAACGACAGCAGGGCCACAACGGACACGAAGTAGGCCACGAAAGGCGACGGCGGGGACACGAAGGGAATGCGTATGGGGCCACGAGGAGCGCGAACGAGCGTGGGCCACGAAAGGCAGATAATGCGGGGCCACAGAAGGCAACGTTGGGGCCGCTGAGGGTAGCACCTGGGCCACGTAGGACAATGAGGGGCCACAAACGGCGACAGCCTGGCCACGACGGGCATGCACATGGGGCCACAACGGGCGCGAACGAGCGGGGGCCACGAAGGGTATACGTATGTTGGGCCGCGGAGGGTACGGACGGGGCCACTGAGGGCAGCAACGGGGACACGAAGGGCAGCGAAGGGGGACCACGAAGGGCGACAGCGGGGCCACGAAGGGCATGCACATGGGGCCACAACGGGCGCGAACGAGCGGGGGCCACGAAGGGCATACATATATGGGGCCACGAAACAAAGCGAGGGGGCCACAAAGGGCTGCAACGGGGCCACGAAGGGCAGCGAGGGGGCCACGAAGGGCTGCAACGGGGCCACGAAGGGCTGCAACGGGGCCACGAAGGGCAGCGAGGGGGCCACGAAGGGCTGCAACGAGGCCACCAAGGGCAACGAGGAGGCCACGAGGGGTTGCAACGGGGCCACGAAACAAAGCGAGGGGGCCACGAAGAGCTGCAACGGGGCCACGGAAGGGCTGCAACGGGGCCACGAAGGGCAGCGAGATCCCGATTCCTAGGTTATATGTGAAGGAGTCTTAAGCGCGAGCGCGACTCCTGGGCGCCTGGGTGTCGGGAGCGCGGCGCTTGGGCAAATTGCAAGAAATTCCAACGCAAGGGCGTTATTCTTCAGTAAATTGCAAGCAAGTCTCCAGCGAGAGCGCGACTCCAGAGCGCAGGAGGAGCGATTCTTGAATAAATCGTAAGGAAGTCCCAAGCGAGAGCGCGATTCTTGAATAAAATGCGAAGAAGTCTCGGGCGGGAGCGGGGGTCCTGGCTAAATTGTGAGGAAGTCTCAGGCGGGAGCCGTTGTTGTTGTAACCTAGGGGCCAGGGGGCCAGTTTGAGCAGGAAGGCTTTCTTTGACAAAAAACAAGGTGCGAGCCCCGGGAGGGGCACTTCAATTGACAAAAACCATGTGCACCGGTGGAGGGGGATCAACAAGAATTATTTTTTGAGAATGAGAGCTCAACAACAATCATTTTAAGACTGTTCGCCCTTATCTGCTCGAGTGTCGAATAACGCGTATTTCCCAAACCCTCGATACCCGCCCTCTTCGTCTTCGATCGAACCCCTTTTGGGGGGTATACCTTTCTTCCCTGCAGGCCGGGCCCCGGCAAGCGGCGGGGCGGCCGCGGACCGTCGGCCTGGCCAGCGGCAGCGCTGATCGGCGGGGCGGCCGCGGACCGTCGACCCGACCCCAAGAGGGACGGACAGGGGACCGACGACACGACGACGACGACGACGACGACGACGACGACGTCGAAGACGACGGCGACGACGGCGACGACGAGCGAAAGCGAGAGCGAGAGAGAACGACAGCAGGCCACGAAGGGCACGAAGTAGGCCACGAAGGGCGACAGCGGGGACACGAAGGGAATGCGTATGGGGCCACGAAGAGTGCGAACGAGCGGGGGCCACGAAGTGCAGATAATGCAGGGCCACAGAAGGCAACTATGGGGCCACTGAGGGTAGCAACTGGGCCACGTAAGACAATGAAGGGGACACAAATGGCGACAGCGGGGCCACGAAGGGCATGCACATGGGGCCACAACGGGCGCGACTCCTGGGTGCCTGGGTGTCGGGAGCGCGGCGCCTGGGCAAATTGCAAGAAATTCCAACGCAAGGCTAGTCTTCAGTAAATTGCAAGTAAGTCTCCAGCGAGAGCGCGACTCCAGAGCTCCGGGAGAGCGATTCCTGAATAAATTGTAAGGAAGTCCCAAGCGAGACGCGATTCCTGAATAAAATGCGAGCAAGTCTCGGGCGGGAGCGGGGGTCCTGCCTAAATTGTAAGGAAGTCTCTGGCGGGAGCCGTTGTTGTTGTAACCCGGGGGCCAGGGGGCCAGTTTGAGCAGGAAGACTTCCCCTGTCAAGAAACAGGGTGCGAGCGTCGACGGGCACACTTTGATTGAGAAAAAACAGTATGCACCGGTGGAAGGGGGATCAACAATAATGATTCTCCAGAAATAAGAATTCAACAACAATAACAACAGCAACGACGGCCACGACGACGACAACAACAACAACGACAACGACCAAGACAGTGGCAACGACAATGACAACACCAATCATATTAAGACTACTTGCTCGTATCTGCTCGCGTGCCAGTCAACGCGTACATCCCAAACCCTCGTTACCCGCCCTCTTCGTTTTCGATCGTACCACCTTAGGGATAAGTATGTCTCTCTTACCTGCAACGTGTATGTCGTGCAGCCCCTAAGGGAAGAGAGGACGGATGGAAGGAAGGGATAAGGGGGAAGGAGGAGGATGGAGCACGTCAAAGAGTAGCAGGAGGGGGGGCTAGGGGCTAGGAGCGGAAAGCACGTGGCAGAATTAGACGGGCAGATCGGGAGGGTAGACCTTAACGGGCGGGTCACGACAATCAGTCTATGACTGTTCGCTCATATATGCTCGCGTGCCGCTCAACACGTGTACTCCAAGCCCTCGGTACCCGCCCCCTTCGTCTTCGATCGTACCCCCTGAGGAGCATATCTTCCTTATCTGTCACGTGCAATGAGCGCAGGCCCTCAAAGCGGGGAAGAGGGGGCCCATAGAAAGGGGAGGGAAAATGATGGAGCACGAGAATACTAGCAGGAGGGGGGTTAGGAGCAGAAAACTCGTGGCAGAACCAGACGGGCAGATTGGACAGGCAGACCCTAGCGGGCGGGTCGGGACGGCAGGCCCGTGGTGCCATGCGGGAGGTGCCGCGGGGCCTTCGGTGGAAGCCCCTTATGGGACCACGAAACGCGCGAGGGGTGTGAGGGGTGTACCGAAACAGGCGCGGTGGTGCCATGCGGGCGCAGCTACTGGGGCCTTGGGTGCAGCTGCCCATGGGGCCACGGAACGTGTGAGGGGAGTGCCGAGACGTGCGCGGTGGTGCCATGTGGGCGTTGCCACTGGGACCTTTGGTGGAGCTCCCTATAAGGCCCGAAGCGTGTGAGGGGAGTGCCGAAACGGGCGGGCGGAGGGAGGGAGAAGGAGGGGGAGGAGGAGAGGAGGAAGGAACGCAGGATGATTGGGACAAAAACGAAAGACGAACGCAGGACGGGCTCAGTGAGACGGCGCTCTCGGCCTGCCTCGACAAGACCAGGGGCCATGCCGCCTGAGACCATCGCGCGCCGCCAGGCAGCACCGCCGCCCTTGGGCACAGGAAGAAATATCTCGCCGCCGCATCTTCTTGGACCGTCTCGTCCCACAATCAGGGGGCGCGAATTCCTCGGATCGGCGCCGAAGCCCCTTGACGGCGCCTTCAACGCTGCCCTTGGCGCGCTCCGCCCGCCACGGAGAGGGGTCCAACGACGACCAAGAAATTCGCGCGGACTTCCGAAAGTTCCTGCACAACCTATCTGGGGCGGCACCCCGCCGTCCTCCCCCAGCGGCGGCTGAGGATGACGAGGACGGCGAGGAAGATGAGGGCGGCGACGGAGAAGGAGGAGGAAGACGACGAGGAGGCGGTGGAGGTGGTGGAGGACGAAGGCGGGCGAGGGCGGATCAGCGGCCCGCAAACCTACACCTGGGCGCCATCGGCACCTCGGCACCTGCAGCTCGCGGCCAGCTGCCGTCCGCGCCGCCCGTGGCGCCGCTCACTCCTCGTCTCGGCTGGGCGTTTCGGGAAGTTCTTTCGGACCAAACTCTGACCAAACTCTGCTCCTGGAGGCTTTCTTGCCTCGGGATGCGTTCCAGCAGCTGCGCCTCGCCGAGAACGTTCCTGGGGTGCCCAAATCGACCCAGGCGGCCGCCGGAGACACGAGTTACCAGCCGAAAACCAGGCCCCAGAGAGGGTCGGCTACACGGAAGAGTGACCACCTGTTGGAGTGACTTTTGGTGCGCGGCTTTCGGGGGCGCAGGAGGGGGAAGGGCAAATTCCAAGCACGCACGCCGTTTTTGTTCCATCGCACGCATCGACCGACAAGCCGGAGACCGAAGGTCAGTCTGGCCTAGGGTCATTCTTGCGTGTAGCCGATCTTCCTTCTGCCACACCCCGCTTGATTTGACACGCTGTCCCCTGGCATTACAGCAAGGAGGGGGAGAATGAAGTGGAGGAGGAACTGCGTGGAGGTGCGCCACCTCCTCCTCCTCCTCCTCCGCCACCTCCTCTCGTTCTCATACTCCACCTTAGCCTCCTCCAGCTGTGAGAGCAAAACAACGAAACGCCAATGACAAACAAAGAAACCAAATGAACAAAATATTGGGAGCTGAGAACACACAACAAATCGTGGCGAAGTGTCCAACCTTATGCAGACGCGTGTACCGCAGATCGTGGCCCTCTTCTCACCTCGTATGCTACGCGCCGCGGGATGAACTGAGTGCGGGTCCCTACAGAGCACGATCCGCGTTAGGGGTGTGGCGAAGTTGGTGGGAAAGCGCATGTGAAAGCGTTCGCTGGGGTACGGCCGTAGGTGGAGCTCCCTACGAGTCACGACCTTCGTGAGGGGTGTGCTGAATCGAGCGAGAGGAAGCCATGCGAACGCACCCACTGGCCATAAGTGGAGTCCCCTGTGCAGCACGATCCGCGCGAGGTGGACTTCCCTATGCGGGCATGAAACGTGTGAGGGGGTGTGCCGACATGGACATTTGGCAGGGAGAGAAGGAGATGGATGAGGAAGGAGAAAGGAGGCGCGCGGCGTTGCAGATTCGAAACAAGGGTTCAAACTGCAGGAGGTGTGGGAACAGCAACAGACTTCACTGCGTACTCTTGCCTCCCACCACCACGCTACCCGCTCTCTTCTCGCTCCATCACCCGCCCCTTCTTATGTATGTTTATCCGCCTCTCTTTCTTTCTCTCTCTCTCTCTCTCTCTCTCTCTCTCTCTCTCTCTCTCTCTCTCTCTCTCTCTCTCTCTCTCTCTCTCTCTCTTTCTCTTCTCATTATCTCTCTCTCTCTCTCTACATCGATCTCTCTCATGCGAATTACAATAAACCCGATTTGAAGTGACAGTAATGCTGTAGACTGGTAGTAGCAG
>CAUYUJ010021871.1:683745-690147 GCA_963575745.1 Prorocentrum cordatum | reverse complement strand
CTTCTCGTCCTTATCCTCCTCCTCCTCCTCCTCCTCCTCCTCCTCCTCCTCCTTATTCTCCTCCTCCTCGTCCTTTTCATCCTCCTCTTCCTCCCCCTTCTTCCTCCTCCCTTTCCTTGTCCGTTTCGTCCTCCGCCTCCCCCCTGTTTTCCCTGAGAGGCCCTCCCTCCCTGGCCTCCTGCTCGGGCTGCTGCCAACACTGCTCCGCAGGCTCCAGCGCAGCCCACCGAGTCCATCGGCGGCTGCCGCCACGCCGCACCTTGCTGGCCGCCGCGGGGTTCATCGCCGTGGTCGTCGGCGTTCGTCCATCCTTTTGACGTCGTCGTCATTCGTGGGGGGGGCAGCTGCACCACGAAGAGGCGAAAGGGACAACGGCAAACGCGGAGGCCAGGGAAGGAAGGAGAAGGATCAAAATGGAATGTGGTATTTGTCATTACGCCGAGCACACCCAGGGGAGGAGTTGGCGGCTGCAGCGTAGGGCGGTGCCCAGCAAGTAGGGAACAGCAGGAGCGGCAGGCCGTCAGGGTGGCGGGCGGGGAGCGCAGTGAGGGGGGGCGGAGAGGGGGGCGCACAGCCAGGGGCGGCTGTCACGCCACGCGCTGAAGCCAAGAGCAGCGCGCGAACAGGTGGCCATGAGCTGGACTAGACCCCAGCAGCCGCACAGCACAGCACCTGGGCAGGATGCCGCGCCCGCGGGGGGGGAGAGGGCGCACCGCCAAGGCTGGATGGCGCGCGGGTGGGCAGCACCTAACCGGCGCTCAGACTGGCGGCAGCTGCCGGTGAGCAGACGGGCGACAGCGCCTCACACGGGGTGGGCGAATCGCCGGGGGCGGGGAAGGGCGCGTCAACCAAGGCGGGCGACGCGCCCGCGAGAACGCTCCGGACTGGTGACAAACAAATTGAACAGAGGCTGGGGCAAGCCCACAGCAGGCGGGCGCACCACCTGGCGTGGATGGCGAGTCTGGAGGACAGAGTGAGCCGAACCACCTGGGGCGGCAGGCGCGCCGAGGGAAACGCACCGAACAGGTGCACAGACAGGTGGGTCAAATATTCGGAGCGCAGCCCAGGCGGGTCGGCAACGCGCCCCGCGGACCAGGAAGCGCGCCCAAGTTGCGGCACTGGCAGGGAGCGCGGATGTCGCACTGAAGCTCGGCCAGGTTTCCGAGGGAGGCGCGGCTATATTCGCCATAGCCGCGGGGATCGCACGCCCCCTTCCCGGGGCGCTTCCCATCTCGCCTGTCCCCGGCCCTCCTGTTCCAGCCATCACCGACGAGGGCGCCACAGGCAGCTTTCAGGCGATTGGTGGTTCAGGCCAGGTCTCGTTTCTGCCATCCATTTCTCCACTGCGGGGCCCACAGAATGTCGCGCCTGGGCGTCTTGCACAGCCAATCCTGCAGGCCGTGCCATTCCCTCCGTAGCGGAGCCTACCCCGCCGCACCCTGCGCGCCCCAGCCTCGCCGTCAGCCCCACTGACTACCCCAGCCTTTAGGAGCTCCACTGCGACCATCCGCTGGCCCATTCGGACCCAGACCGAGCAGGGCACCGGACCTTCCATCCTGTCGCGGCCTCCTGATGCGCCTCGCCAGGTGGGGCGCGTGGCGCAACGGGTTTGACGGGCGGTGGCTCGACGGCGGCGGCACCTTCACCTCCGACTGGGCCCTCAGAAACCCAGCAGCAGACGATGGATGGAGCACGGCCCCATTCAACTGCATGCCCCACTGTCAATAGCCCGCTGCACCACGAACATATCTCGCTCAAGCAACCCCTCCACACGCATGCTTCACTGCGTCGCATTCGCAAACAGAGTTTGCGAGATGCGAGCGCATACCTCGCCCATCGCCATCGGATCGTCGAAGCCCGTGATATTGGGCGAACCGATGACCTGGTCATTTTGGTCGCCCTTGGCCTCGCGGGCGAGACTGCTGCGACGGGAGCTCGGCACGGTCTTCTCGCACCACTTCTCGCTCAGCCTGACGGTGGCGCGGTCGTAGCTGAGCTTCCAGTCCACGACGCTGAGAATGCGTTTCTGGCCGATGCCCCGCTTCGCCACGGCGTCAGCCCGCGCGTCTCGAGCAACGCACCCAAGCATGTCATCGATCTGCTCGGAACGGAACTGGTCTGATTAACACCACAGGTGGCCAGCCACTCCATCATCCGAAAGCGGTCGAAGTGGTTCCGCGACTAGGGCTGAGAAGACGGACATGCCGTCAACGACCAGCTCGGCCGGCACGGCGCAACCTCCTTCCCCCCCCCCCCCAGCCCCCTAACCTCCTCGGCTGAAGCGGGTCCGCACACCATCTCGCGGAGCGTCAGGAGGCGCGCCTGCGCGCCGTCGGCTGCCCCGCATGCCGCAAGCAGCTCTGAGCCAGAAGATGATCGGCAAACCGGCTTGCGCGATCGGCTCGCAGCGTCAAGCAAGCGGCATACCGGTTCACCGGTGCTGCGGCACTTGCCAAGACGCACGTACACGGCCCCATCCTGCAGCAACATGTCTCATCTTCCCCCTTGCACGACCCGTGGCTGCGCGCGCGCAGTCGCCCGGCGCACTCCATGGCTCGCGCGGCCTGATCTTCTGCGCGGCCAGAACGACGGAGTTGAGCTGCATCACGCGACGGCTGAGCAACTTGTTCCCGGCCAACTGCAGAGCGACGAGGCACGCGGCGACGCGGCGCTGCGCGAGCAGAACGCACGCTGCAGGTCCGAAGAGGGACACAAGAAGATCTGGAAGTTGACCTCCAGCCGGCCCCTCGCCCTTCGCATTGACCACGCCGACGCGCCCGATGGGAATCAGGGCGTCGATGCACTCGCCCTGGTCGAGCGTCACTGCACCGTCGGCTGGTGGGCCCCGGAGTTGGTGAAGTCGTCGCAGTTCCCCCTCATCATGCCGGAGACGCCCTCGACGTGGCCGATCAGCCAGTCGACGCGCCCCTCGCGCCCATCGATCTCCAGGTCGCTGCCAGGGCCGTCGGGGAAGCGGGCGCGGCCGGCGCTGCGCCCCCCGCCCCTGCCGCAAGGGCCGGCAACACACAGCTACCGGACCCGCGGGTCGGGCAGAGCCCGCTGCACGCGACTCACAAGCTCGGCCATTTCTCAACGCGGTCGCTCGCAGTAGCTCGGCCTCGCGCGGGCCGCAAAAGAGCGAAGAATGCAGCCCCCACCCAGCTCGGCCAATGGCTGCGGCCCTCTCCTCGCCGCGAGCCGTCGGAAGAAGCACTCGGCGCGGCTGCCGCGGCTGGCCGCGGCGCTGCCCTCACTGGAATCGGCCGCCCGCCGCCCCGGGGGTCGGCGCTCCGCGCGGGGCCATCATCGCCGGGGCCCTTAACCATGCGTGGAAGATGTCCAAGGTGCCCCTTGCCATCCAAGCCGCGCACGCGC
This sequence comes from Prorocentrum cordatum, assembly GCA_963575745.1. Lineage (NCBI taxonomy): Eukaryota > Dinophyceae > Prorocentrales > Prorocentraceae > Prorocentrum > Prorocentrum cordatum. Next base: position 686,772 of record CAUYUJ010021871.1, on the reverse strand, counting down.
CCGGCGCGGGGTCGATGCGCCGCCGGCCCAGGCGCCCCCCGATGTCCCTGATGCGCAGGCGGCGAGGACACCGGCGCCAGGGGGCCATCGCGCACGAGGCCCTCCTCGGAGTCGCCCTCGTGGAACTCGAAACGCACCACGCCAGGGCCCAGCGTGTTGCCATGGCGGCCTGAACCCGCGCCAGCGGTCCTGGACATCCCCTCCAACCCCCCTCGCCCTTCCCCAAACACGCCAAGGCTTCCCGGAGGTCGCTCTCGGATACGTCGGCCAGAAAGGCGCAGTAGCCTTTTGCCATGGTAATTGCTCTTGCATGCTGCTGGAACGTCGCGCACCTCGGGACCGTCGGCAGCAATCTCTTCGCCGACTGAGCTGATGGCGTCGGAGTCGGTGCCAGACTCGACACCTACTGCTGCGGGCTCGGCAGCGGCTGCAGCTGCAGGCGAGCTCGGTGGCGCTCCTAGGCTGCGGGGCGCATGCCATCCCACTCGATCTGGCCGCAGTGCCGTAGGCACTCTGAGCGCGATCTTGCGCGGGCGCGCCCGCGAGGACCGCGGGGCGCTGTCGAATGAACAGCCGAGGCCAGACTGCCCGGCGAGCCCTCCATCATGTGCCCAAGTCGTCGCAGCTGGGCCGTCACATGTGACAGCTGCTCAGCGTTCGCGGGGTGGGCCACGCCGCAGTGCCGCAAGGCCACTGACTTCAATGGTGGACACGCTCAACGCGCGCAGCAAGAGGCAACTGAGCCCCTCGTAGCCGATCATGAGTTGACTGGCCCGCTGCGCCCCATGGCTGAAGATGTCGAACCTGGCGAGGAGGCTGTCGATGCGCCCCTACAGCAATCGGTCGAAGATCACCAGGGCCGATACCTCTTGGGCGCGCTCCTCCCCGCCCAACCTGGCCCCGCCACTCGACCAGGCTGTGGTCATCGGCGGCACTGGGCCACCGTTGACGCGACCTCCCTGGATCAGGACAACTGGCGGACGCTCGCCCACGCACTCGCGCGACATGCCAGCAAGGCGAGACGAGACGTTGGCCGTTGGGCGGAACTCGTTCAAGTCGGAGTTCGCCACTGACCAGATCATGGCCTCCCGCGCCCGGCGATGGAAGGGCGCGCGAGCTTGTCGTTCGGGCCCCCAGTTGCGGAGTTGTCGCACGTTGCCGCCATCACCGCGGCACCGAAGGCCTTCCATCAGGAGCGGAGCCCCCATCCACGCATCGAAAAGGCGCGGGAGTTCAGAAACTGACCAGGGGCGATGCTCGGGTATAATCCCTCGAAGCCGTCGGGTGCATATATGCCAGGTATGCTCTTTCTCGTCAGAACATAGGGCATGTGTCGTCGTTGCTGTCGGGTGGTCCGGGCGCGATCGCTTTTCGGAGCATCCCGCAACATAGTCATGGAGACGTTCGTCGTGCGTAACATCGTAGCCGTACTGGGCACCACCAATTGTACGATTGCCAAAAGGAGTATGCATCGCGATGGAGGTCTGAAGGATGGCGCGAGTAATGCGGGGCGGCACGTTCCAAGTGATCGAAGACGGATAGACCCAGATTCGTTGCGTGGCCCACCAGAGTGCTGACAAGATGCTCGTCAAGCCCTCCATATTTTTCTCGCCCTGCTCTGCCTGAGTCTCTCCTGGCTCTGGCAACGGAATCACCAGGAGCTCGGGACGTTTCACCAACACCGTAGTTGTGAACTTCGTACTAAACTACTGTTCAACACCCTTGGCTACACCCACAGGCAGACGCAGTGAAGGCGTCGCGTCCGTTGCCTCTTCCCCCCAGGGTTCCTGCATCATAGTCACAGGGAGCTCAGGACCTTTCGCCGACACCGCAACACTGCGCCGATCCGGAAGTTTCCCCAATTTCGTCACCGTGCCGGCCGAGGCCGTCTGGGGTGGCGCGCACGGGACAAGACTCGCGGGACCCGAGGGCGGATGGTGGCGATGTCGCGAGGGCAGAGTCGGCGCACCGATGGGCAGCTCAGCGCCTCGTTTGGCCGGAGGGGCCCAGCACAATGCAAGGGCAGAGCCTAGCCCCTAGCCCCCGCCCGGGGTCGCGGGATCGGGTTCCCCTTCCCAATGACCCGAAAATGAGCAAACGGCATAGGACCTCCTCGAAAGAAGCTTTCGGGTTCGGTCATGCGCCGACCCGAAAAGTTCATCGGCTGACCTGAAAGTGGCCAAATCCCATATGTCTTGCGCCCAAAACAAATTCGGGTCCGGTTCGAACGACCCGAAAATGCGCAAACCGCCTAGGACTCCTTGCAAAAACATCGTTCTCGAGGTCTTCGGGCCCGCTCCGAAGAAACCGAGCATGGGCAAACCGCTTAGAACTTCCTATCAAAAACAGTTTCTCGGTGGTTCCGGGCCTCGTCCTGAAGGGCCGCTGATGGGCAGACCGCCCCGGACTTCCTGCGCAAGAAACTGTGTCCCGGGTGAGCCATTGTCAACGGGAACGCGCCCCGCGCGGGATCGGGGTTCGCGCGGGGGCGCGGCTGCTCTCGCGTGTCCAGGGGGCATGCATTGTCGCGCCCTTCCAGCAGTGCGTTTGCGCTGCATTCTCGCGGCGCCGTGCCTCTCAAATCGGAATAAACTTTCGGAGCGCCGATGTAGTGAACGGACACCCGAAGTTATACTCACAGGCGAGTGCATGCACGGCGTCGGGCCCACGAGCTGCAGGCGTAGTTTCCGCACGCCCAGGGAGGGGAAGTGAGCCGAGAGAGGATCGATGTTATCGTTGTAGTACAAGTGCGCCTCCCCCGTGAGCGCCCCTACCGGCTGGGCGGGGTCCGCCCTGACGGTCCCCAGAGAGCCGTCGCCTGCTGCGACGCACGGGTGGAAGAGCACGAACACGAAGACTCGTTAAGCACGGCGAACACGGGGTCGTTGAAGAGGTTGTCTTTGATGGTGTTGACCACCACGACGGAAAAGTGAGAACCTGGACGGTCGACGCGGGGCGAATGCGAGAAGCCATGAAAGCCATGGCGGCGTGGAAATGAGACGAAGCTCCGCTACCAACTAAAGGATA
>CAUYUJ010021871.1:646245-681245 GCA_963575745.1 Prorocentrum cordatum | reverse complement strand
GGGGGGGCCAGGGGACTTGTTGAAATAGGAGGGCGCTACGAAGTCTGGGGAGATATCATGGCCCTGGCCGCGACATCCACCCCCCACTGGTCGTCACCCCTCCCCCGTTTCCCAGACATGCGATGTCCTGATCTTATCAGTACGGGGTCCCCAAAAGTCCTGACCCTTTCCCCAAAAACCAGCGTTTCATCCTGGGCTGTGTTGTGAACGGTCCAGGGCCCTGCGAAGGCCCCCAGGGGGCCGACAGCGGCCAAACAAAGCGTTGCTTTGTGCACGACGCCAGCACGTCTTGGGTCATCACCCCCCGACACACTCTGGGGAAACCAATCAGTACCGATACCGCCAGTCCCCGGACCTCTCCCCGGGGTGCAGTCTGACCACGATTTCGGGGCGAATCAAGCAGTGGCGACGAGGGCCTCCCAACAGGCCCAGAGAGGGGAAAACAGGGCGAAGGGCAAAGGTATGGGTACCTTGTCCTCCTCTGGTCCACCCCCCACTCATGGACGCCTCCGCGTCCGCCTCCGCCTCCTCCTCCTCCTCCTCTCCTCCTCCTCTCTCCTCCCTCCTCCTCCTCCTCCTCCTCCTCCTCCTCCTCCTCCTCCTCCTCCTCCTCCACCTCCTCCTCCTCCTCCTCATTATCCTTCTCCTCCTCCTCCTCCTCCTCCTCCTCCCCCTCCTCTTCTCCTCCTTCTCCTGCTCCTCCTCCTCCTCCTCCTACGCCTACGCCTCCTCCTCCTCCTCCTCCTCCTCCTCCTCTCCTCCCTCCTCCTCCTCCTCCTCCTCCTCCTCCTCCTCCTCCTCCTCCTCCTCCTCCTCCTCCTCCTCCTCCTCCTCCTCTTCTGATTATTATAAGTTTCCTTCGTCATCTTAGTATTGACATTATTGTTATTAGTAGTGCTAAGAGCAGTGTGAGTATTGTTATTGAAGAGTATTAGTTTTAGTAATATTCTTAATATCAAAATTGCTATTAGTATTAATATTCGTGGTATTATTAGTATTGTTATCATTAATACTATTTTATTAATGTTCATTAGTAGCAGTAGTATAGGTGTTATTATTACTATTAGTATTAATATCCGTAGTATTACTAGTATTATTAGTAGTAGTATTACTATTAGTAGTAGTGTTAGTATTATGAATAGTATTATGATTAGTATTGGTAATGATATTTATGTTGTTACTATTGGTACCAATGTGATGAAAATTAGTAGTAGCATTAATAGTTGTAGCTTTAGTATTAGTAGTAGTAGTAGTACTAGTAGTAGTATTATTATCAGAATTAGTATTACTGGTATTGTCAGCACTATTAGTTTTGTCACGATTAGCATTAGCTTATAAGTGGCATAGGTATTAGTATTGGTATTACGGTTAGTATTAGTAGTAGTAGCATTCGTAGTATTCTTAGTAGTAATACTAATATAAGTAATATTAGTATTGGAAAAGTATTAGTATAATTGTTCTAAGTAGTATTAAAAGTACTAGTCTGGCTTGTAGTATTCATATGAGTAATACGATTAGTAGTATATTGATGCATGATTTTAGAATTAGTATGTGTGGAAGTATTCCTAATACTACTATTAGTATTGTTCTTAACACTATTAATGGTAGTACTCTTACACTCAGTCTTAAAAGTATGAGTGATACCGTGATTAGTACCTTTGCTGTTATTGATAATAATAATAATGCTGATACCATTAGTATTAGTATTGTTATCAGTAGTAGTAGTAGTAGTAGTAGTAGTAGTAGTAGTAGTAGTAGTAGTAGTAGTAGTACTAAGTAGTAGTACTAAGTAGTAGTAGTAGTAGTAGTAGTAATAGTAGTAGTAGCAGTAGTAGTAGTAGTAGCCGTATGATTGGTATTATTCGCATTTCCAGCATTCTTGGCATTACTACTAACATTATGATTCGTATTATTACTAGCATTATTATTGGTATTCGTAGTATTAATATTCGGCGTATTCCTCTTACGCTTCGTCTTACTACTAAACTGATATCAGTAATATTCTTAGTATTCATAATATTCCTCCTCCTCCTCCTCCGTCCCCTCCTTTTCTTCCTCCTCCTCCTCCTCCACCTCCTCCTCCTCCTACTCATCCTCTACGCCTCCTCCTCCTCATGTTCCTCATCCTCCTCTTCTTCTTATTGTTAGTATTCTTATTATTCCTCTCCTTATTGTTATTAGTCTATTATTAGTATTAGTATGCTTATTATTGTTCGTACTATTATTAATATTAGTATTAGTAGTAGTAGTAGTAGTAGTAGTAGTAGTAGTAGTAGTAGTAGTAGTAGTAGTACCAGTATTATGAATATGATTGTCATTAGTATTATTAAGATTATTTTTATTATTATTACTCTGATTATTAATATTATTAATAGTATGTTTCTTCGTATTTTTATGTATGATTATTCGTCTTATTCTTCTTGTGATTAATCATTTTCTTCTTGTGTTTTCATTAATAATAGTATTATCATTATTCCTCCTCCTCCTCCTCCTCCTTCTCCTCCTCCCCCTCCTCCTCCTCCTCCTCCTCCTGAGCCCACGAGCGAGGCAGCCTGGGCAGAGCGAGGACCCCGTCTTGGGCGGCGGGCGGCTCGCGCGGCCTGCAACCTTGGATCCGCCCAGTCGCCCCTGCGGTCGGGCCACGCCGCCCACGGGTCCTGCGGGGCGGGACGGGGAGGAGGAGGAGGAGGAGGAGGAGGAGGAGGAGGAGGAAGAGGACGAGGAGGAGGAGGAGGAGGAGGAGGAGGATACGGCACTGCCTGGCGGCCACCGCGCACTCCGTGGGCGCACGATGGGCTCAGCAGAGCGGAGCAGGCGACTCTGCCCCTCCGCGAGCCTGTAAGGAAACGCCCCGCCACACCAAAGGATCACGGGCAGGGAATCCAAGCTCAGTGGCGACAGAGGAATATGAAAGTGATTCGCCAGACAGAAACCGAAAGACAGGCTAGACCTGGGCCCCTGCGGGCCCGAGCCTCAGCCACAACGCTTCAGGAACCGAGGCCTGCAGGGGCCTCGGCGTTCGGAGGGTGCGACTATCAGGCCTTCCTTCGTCAGCAGGATGCCGACCCTCCAAGAATGACTTGCGGTTTCGAGCCGCACGAGAAGACAATCGATTGAATTCAAGGAGCTGGCAGTCCACCAAGAGATGCCCTGCCAATCCTGTGGTGGAAAATCCATACATTATGTACAGAAGTACGTCCCCTGGAGCGACCCAGCATCTGTGACCTCGAGCCGCGTCTGGCGGCACAAGCACGCTCGACGGCATAAGGGCCACAGGCACCGTGGTCGTTCCTTGGGTGGGCCTCGGGTTGTGGTTTACCGTCCTCCGTCTCTTCGTCGGCTGAAAAGCTGGGCCTTCCCTTTCAGGGATCAAGATGCTCCAGACCGCCCGCTCTTGCTGCTCCGGGGCAGGAGAGCGGACTAGGGCCACAGGATCGAAGGTGACTCGCCTGCGGACGCTGCGACCATCTCCCGACGACAGCCTTCGCGCCAAGAGCGAGATTTCCGCTGGCAGCTTGCACATCAGAATCTGAGATCCACCACGCAAGACTTCTCCCTCGACAAGCAAGGTGGAGGTCTCCTGGACGGTTCCAAAGGCGCCGGTGTGCTCTCTGCCCTGTGGGGCCACGCAACAGCCGCCTCCTGGCGCACCAGGAAGCTGCGACGCACAGAGAGCGGCCGCACCCGCCGAAGCCCGAAAGCGAGCAAGGCAGGGAGGAAAGGAGAAGCGACCGACACTCTCGATGGTCTTCGCGCCTTTCTTACATTAAATGCACCTGCATATCTGCACACGCGGCACCCTCTGGAAAACACGTTTCAGATGGGTTTCTGTTTCGACGCAGGCATCCGGGGGAGGCTTGGGGCGTCGGGAGCGCATGGCACGCAACATAGTTGGGCACCTCCCCACCTACCCGAGATGGGAAAACGCCCGGACCATTCATAACAGGCACACGTTTAAATTATTAGCCATGGCCATGGCGCGGTGAAGATCACGCCCACTTGTCGCAGCCGCATCGGCCCAGCGATTACCTCTCGCTCTCTCGCCACGCTGCTGGCCTCCACAAAGCTCGACACCCACGGCGTGCTGGAGGCCCCCGAGATCAGTTATCTCACCCCAGATGGCCTCCCGAATGTCAGCGTCGTTCCTGCGGGGCGTGCGACACCACGCAGGACCTTTGGCCAGCCCATGTGGGAGCCCTTAAAGTCTGCTAAGATAGTAACAGGAGAAACACAAACGAGGAGGACCTGGAGAAACGCGCGCATGTCAGCCATTGGTGATGTATGGACAAGTCCTGGAAGAGCCCCATACACTGCGCAGGTTACAACGCGTTTCGATATTTGTGCGAAACCCCATCCAACTCTGGCCGACTCGGGCCAATACCATATCCTCCGACAAGCTCCATCCGTGCACATCCTCCCAGCGATACACATCGGGTTACCGAAGATAGCGTGCCACCGTCCTGCGTTGTCTCGTGGAGGAAGAGGTGGGAAGCACGATCGTCCAATCAACCCTCGGCCCCGAATCCAAGCACCAGGTTGTCGAGTAAGGAAACCTCGCATGCCGAGGTGACGAAGGTGATCGCGACGGGCGTCCGTCAGTCGGTCGCACTCCCACGAAGTGCGACGACTAGTGCACGGGCTGACTTCACACAAAGGACAGCGTGGACTGTCAGTCTATCCCAGCTGGTGCAACCTCACTGGCGTCCACATCCTACCAGCGACGATGGCTCGCAACAGTCCTGCCTCCCGCTGTTCAGGAGACCAGCTCCTATCGCGCTGACCGCAGGGTCCCTGCGGGGGCCCCCGTGGATCATCACGTTCATCCGAGCTGTCAGGATCTCCAAGAGGGACCTCGCGCCCAAGGAGTCGAGCGATGGGTTCGATCCAGTATCCCGTGGGTCCCCTGGGACACGCGGCCTCCGCAGAGCCTTCGGGCCGATTCGGGCCTGCTGGCCCACCTGGGCCACAGGCGCCTTCCAGCGGCATCCCTGCGGCCTGAAGCACGGAGGATGGGGCCTCCCTCCGAAGATTCAAGACGTCGCCCTGGTCCGTCCGAAGTGGGTGCCCCGCCGACGTATCCCAACCCAGATCACGAATAGCCAATAGTGCGGCCCCAGCGGGGCCTGCAACCTTGGACCATGGTTTGGGGTTGTTGTAGACGATCTGCATTTGCTTACTCCACGCCCGCTGAAGGACCCCGTCTGGCAAGGCACGGTCGCGGTCATGAAGGGCCCACTGGTACAGCGGCATGCACCACGCCAGGACCCGCGGGTCAGAGCATTGCTGGCCCTGCACGCACGACGTCAGCGACGCAGACGCCGCAGACCCTGGCGCTCGCCAAGACTGTCGGCGAATCTTCCTCATCCTGATGACCAGCCGAGGATGAGCACCATGTACTCCTACTGCATAGGACGTCGCTGGAGGCATGGCCTGGCGCACGAATCTCGAAGCAAGCGTTCCAACACGTCAGACAGATCAAAACCCAGGGGCACTTTAGCCTGCGGCGCGCACTCTCGACCTCAATTCGGCGAAACGAAGTGGCCTGCCCGAAGAAATATCGATGCCCAAGACCTCCAGGGCACTGCAATAGATGCACTCATGATGGCCCAGCTTCCGACCTAGAGAGCGCCCCAGACGAGGATTGCAACTGGCGAGTTTCATTTTGTTCTTGGCCGTCGGGAGGCCCAGGGACTCTGGGACGTGAACCGCAATCCTCAGCATCTTCAAGGAGCCAGTGTGGAGCTTCACCACAGGGCCCAAGATGGATAAGGTTATATCATCGGCGCGGGGGTCGATGGTGCACGCTATGTTATAGGCGCGCGTGCACATCACATCGAAAGGCGTTAGCACGAGGCACTGCAAGGCGAGCATAGCGCAAGCGCAGCCAGGTCGCACTCCACGCCGAACCCAAGCGTTGTTTGATAAAAACTGTCGCCCCAGACCAGGCGGCGCGGACCAGCATGCATCCGCGAAGCCAGCGCCAGAAGGGCCCCAGGGAACCCGTGGGCTGTCGCAGCCTGCATCAGTTTCTCCCAGGGGACTTCGTCAAAACATGCGGCTATATCGGCTATGGCGCGGAGGAAGGCGCGCTCGCCATTGTCGGCAGAAACCCCCCCCTGCCTCTGCTTGGACCAAGAACCTGGCAGCCGAAAGCGATCGGCTCCTGTACACAGGCATCCGATTCGATGACACGAACACCTGGAGAGAGGCCATCATGCCAGCCAGCATGCACGGAGCTCGGAAGGGTGCCACTACCCATGATGTTCTCCTTCCGACGGCTGCTGCTGCGGAGTATCACGACATCCAGGGCACGGCGTTTGGAGGTGTCTCTCTTGATCGTCGGAAATGTTTTGACAGATGGGTTTGGCACATTTCTTTTCAGCTCTTGGAGTACATGGGGATCCCCACTCCTCTCCTGAAGGCGGTGCAGCGGCAGCTTCACGTCCAGAAGCTGTTCTTCGGCATCGGCGGCGCCATCAGCGACTTCCACCAGCTCTCCAACGGCTTCGGCCAGGGCGACTCCTTTGCCATCCTTGTGACCACGGCGCACATGGCAGTCTGGACACGGCTGGTTGAGGCCGGCGGGCTCTCTACAGGGGGATTTTTCGACGACTCCCACCTCACAGCCACGTCCGCCAGTCTCATTCGGGAGGGCGTCTCCCGGTCCCTGCTGTTCGACGAGCTGAGCGGCCAGCAGACCAACATGGACAAGACAGTCGCTTTCGGCACCTCGGCAGAGTTGACAGGTGAGCTGGGGCAGATTACGATCAATGGTACGCCCTTGCGCATCACTGCGGTTCTGCACCTTCTCGGCGCGTACCTGCCCATCTCCCCGGGCCCCGAGGACGACATGAGCATATACGCGGCTGATCGCTACACGTCTGCCTTCAACTCGGCGCGCCGCGTAGCGACGCTGCCGGTAGATTTTGGGACGAAGTGCCAGCTCATCAGCACCGGTGCGCTGTCCAAGCTCTACGGGATGGAGTACTCGACGCCATCGGAGAAGCAGCTGACGGCTCTTGGCACGGCCGTCCTGGACGCTGCGTGGGGGGACGGCCGGTATGCACGCTCCCGAGCCGTATTCTTTACGGTACTCACCAGAGGGCACATGTTGGACCCCTGGCAGTGCTTGCGCTACAACACCATACGGACTTGGCTCCGCTATCTTCGCAGCTCCGCCGCGGGCCTGCGACAATTTACGGCTGTTCGTTCCCTCCTGGCGGCAGGCGGCTCAGGGTCCTTCCAGGGGCCCACAGCGAGACTCTTGCAATACTTCGAGGATATCGAATGGAATCTGTTCAACGTAGACATCCTGATCACCCACAGTGGCGAGCCGATCCGCTGGTTGGAAGTTGGGGAGTCTTATTTTTTCCATGCTCTCCGAGTGGGCCTCCGCCGGGCCGCGTGGCCCAGACAGAAGCTCCGCCCAGACATGCCTGAGCTCCAGCACGGGGCTGCCGTGGTCGACGTCGACGCCTCTGCTGCACTCCTGCGGGCGCCCACGAAGCTTACGAAGCTGCAGCGGGGCATTCTGCGGACGTATCTTGCGGGAGCGGTGAACACGCAGGACCGCCTCGGCGCCATCACCGAGGAGACCCTCAGGAGACGAGCCCGCGGTGCTGCCGCTGCCGCCCCCGGGCCCGCGGGAGCCGGAGGCGATCCGCCCGCGCCCGCTAGCCTGACCAGGGTGTGTCAGCTCTGCGGAGAGGAGGTGGAGACCACAGAACACATCCTCGAGCGCTGCAGCCACCCCGCCATTGTGGCCGCCAGGGAGGAGTGGACCACCCCAGACCTCCGCGAGCTGGGCCCCTCGCTGCCCACCTGCACGCGGCTGTGCGGCTTGGCAGTGGAAGATCCGCGCGATGAAGCAGCGCGGCTTGCACTGCCGCCCGCGCAGGGCCACGGCGAGCCGCCGCCGCGCCTGGAGACCGACGACGCCGTAGAGATCTTCACTGCGGATGGCTTCCTCATCGCAGCTGGGGACGGCGCGTGTCATCATCAGCATCTTCCCCTTGCTCGGCGAGCAGGGTTTGGAGCATTCTACGGCCGCAACCACAGCGCCAACTTCGGCCTCCCCTTGTGTGGCTGTGAGCAGACCGCCCAGAGAGCCGAGGTCGCGGCATGTGCTCGTGTGCTGGCGCACAGCTGGCGGCCCACAGAGTATTGGACGGACAGTGATCTCGTATTCTTGGGATTCGAGCGCCTGCTGGCCGGACTCCGGCCCTCCCCAGAGCATTGTGATCTCTGGGCCAACATTGCCACCGCTTATCATGCCAAAGGGGGTTCCGACCATTTCCGTGTACGCAAAGTGCGAGGTCACGACCAGAATTGGGAGGCGGAGGACCCAGACAACCCTACGGATGATGAGCGGCAGCGCATGCTGGAAGCCCTCATGAATGCTGGGGCCGACAGGCGTGCCGTCGCGGGCTCGGACCAGCACGCGCCCTGCGACGACCTGGTCCGCAGGGTGGCTGTCCGTGCCACCGTGACGCGTGCCGTTCAGCGGCGTGCTGTGGCCATTCTGGAGGCCCGCGGGCTGCTGCTGGAGGAGGCCGGCCGCACGCCCCACCAGCAGATGCAGTCGTGGCAGCAGGCCCAGGCAGGGGACCAGCCGCCGGCCGACCAGCAACCAGGAGCGGGGGAAGAGCGACCCCCACCTGGTGCTGGGGCTCCTGAGGCGCGGGCTGGTGCTGAGGCCGGCCTCGACGCTGGGGCTGGAGCTGGGGCTGGTGCTGGCCTCGACGCCGCCCTGCTGGAGCAACACCACTTCCCGGAGTATCCGTGGGAACCGATTCCCATTGTGGGGAACACGCGCCCAGACCTGACCGAGGCGCTCCCACCGCTGCTCAACAGGACTGCTCTGAAATCAGGTATCGGCATATGCACACATTGGCGATACCCTGATGCCATGCTTCTTTCTCTGCACTGGTACTGGTCCACGCTGCAGTTTCCTGTGTCACCGCAGCCCGGTGACGTCGGAGCCACCTTCCTAGAGCTGGCCCTGGACTACATGTACGCGACACATGTGGTTCCGCAGGAGGCGAATGCAGCAGGAGTCCCGAAGGCGCACCGGTTGCAGGAATACTTTCCGTCTGCCTCCCGCCGCCTGGCGCAGATCTGCCGCTCAACGCGCCTTCTTGCACGCCTCAAGCCAGGCGGCTGGAATGCCCCGTCGCGGAGGGTGCTGGCGGCGCGGCGTCTGGAGCTCCCAGACCTCCACGGAGTCCCAGTCCGCCCCCGATTGCTATGCCCACAGCATGTGGCTACGGCTATGCTGCATATTGCTCGGCTGAACGGCAGCAACCGCACCCAGCCCAAGCAGATGCCACAGGTCACCGTCGGCAGTCTCCCGTACCCCCTGTGGTCCCCTCCAGGATCCGACGGGCCGGCTGCCCAGCCACTGCAGGGCGAGGCGCGAGGCTCTGCGCCTGCCATGCCACGGCGCCGTGGCCCCAGCCAGGGAGCCACGTTCGTTGAGCTGCCCCAGGTTGCGTGGACACCTGAAGAGCAGCAGGCGATTGCAGTTGCAGTTGCAACTGCGTCGGCGCAGGGCGATCGCTTCGGGCAGGCGATCCGCCGACAAAAGGAGCGGGAGATGAAACGCCTCCTGCACAACAGGACTGCGGTGGCTGAGCAGCGCCACGCTGTCCTGCCTCTCGGTGGCCGGCAGGGCCAGTGCCTCCGCTGCGAGCACTGCGACCGGACGGCCGTCGCCGACTCGTTCGCCTCTTTCCTGAGGGAGCGCTGTCTCGGCCGGGAGGCGCCTCAGACCAACCGCCAGGCCCAGATCCAGCGGGCCAAGCGGGAGGACCGCATCGAGACGCACAATCAGCAGGCGGAGGCCGAACAGAGACACCACCTCGGCCTCCAGCTCCATCAGGGCAAGGAGCTGCTGCAGTGCAGTCGGTGCCAAGAGTTCATGCCTATGGACGGCCGCGGTGCGTTCCCGGCCATGACTACTGAGAGCTGCATCCTCCTGCTGCCCGCGGCAGAGCAGCCAGCAGCCCCGGCACGGCGCCAGGCCAGATATGCCCAGATGCGCGCCCTCGGCGTCGAGCCGCTGGCCGCCGCTGCTCGGGCAGACTAATCATTTTCTTTTCTCAGTCGGGTGCGTGCTCCTCTTGATCGGGTACGACACCTCCACCACAATGTTCAGTAAGCGATCGGCTCCCACTGCAGCCCGCCGTGGAGATTGAAGCGCGGCAGCTCGGAGTTCGCAAATCCGCCGCGGCGGCATCCTGGGGCCATGCCCACAGAAGTGGCGCATTTCGTCGACGAGGGGCTCGAGGGACGTGCATCGTGCACGCTTCCGTGGAAGTCTTCAGGTTCATCAGCACAGGCTCCCCAAACCCTGGCCCAGGGCCACCACTGAACTTGTGCAACTTCTCATGGAAAGCTCGTGGGCCCCAGTCCCCCATTCACCTGCGACAGGCGCCCACCTCGGGACTGGGTCCATTCGCGCGCGGGGCCAGGCTGCGCGCATAGCTTCGTGCGAAGACAAGAAGTGAAAGACTTCGATCTGGCCCGCGCCAGTCGTCGCTCCTCTTTGGCTGCTAGTCGACAAAGATAGTCCCCCACGAAAGGCAGGAGGTGGGCGCGGGGGCGAGCGGGGGACTCAATCACAGGCTGGAGCAAATAGAGAACTATGGTACACAGGTCACGTGGCAAGTGTTTACGCATTCTCCCATGCCGCCTGTCCCCAGATATGGAATCGCACAAGAATGCACAAGCCCTGGATTCGTTCTGGGATCCGTGACGCCTGGCAATCCAAACATCATGGACCCGAAGTTCGAGCAGTCGAACGGCCCGAGAACACCGTGCCCCCGCAGGCTGGAAACGAGCGAGGACACCACCTGCGGTCGCCTGGCGATAACGAGGGCATTGGGCGCGCCCCTGATAACAGTCAGACTAGCCATCGTCGGGCGCCTTGAAAAGTGGCGCCAGCTCAGCCTCAATGCCACCATAAAAAGCTCGGCTCAGAAGGTCCAGTCGAGCAGCATGGTCACTGCGATGCCCCTTTCGTCGCTGGGAGCTGGCATCCACGAGGTCGCGCCAAGCCGTCTTGGGAACACCACGGGGCACATCAAAGACACACTCATCGTCGTTGTCTTCAACATCGGCGCGAGCCTTGGCGCGGGGGCGAACTGGAAAGAGGGTGGGACCACGAAGCACCGTGACCGCATGTGACCGCGCACCACCTTTGACGCCAGCCATGATGACGCAATGGTTCCTGGGAGGGAAGTCACCCAATCGCACTGGCGCGGTGCCGACCGCGGCGAGACAGTCACTGGCCATCCAATAGGTCCAGCATGCTGCGCCTACCAGTCTTTGGATCGCGACACGCCCCTTGCCCAAGCACCAGCATCCTTCCCGTCAGCCCGTCGCTGAAGCCCGACGCGCTGAGGACTGGTGGCGAAACGCTCCAGTCGCCGCCGACGAGGTAGGGGAGGCGGATATACGCCAGCGCGGCGCCGAGCTGCCGCAACTTATCGGCGTTGGGCGCAGCCAGATGGCGGCCCTGTTTCATGCAAATGGAGGCGGGGAGGAAGCCGCGACGCGACCCTGCATGAAGGTGCACCATAACTGCGTAGCCTGGGACGGCCCCGCGGCTAGCACATTTCCCGACGATAGAAACGCCAATGTGACTGGGAACGAAAATGCCCTCCACCGCGCCCCGACATGGCATGCCCATCGCCTGGACAAGCTGCAGACATGACTGGCGCCCAGCCGTGACCCCCAGCCCATTCCTGAGCCCGCAGGAGGTTGTCTCCTCTCAACTGGTGCTCCTGTATGAGGACCACAGCGTTCCGCGGGGCGTTCCCGAGCGGGTCTTCAGTCTGGGGCCACCCGCTGGCGTCGAAGGTGACCACCTTGATGTCTGCCTTCTTCGAGGCCGACCTGGGCGCCCGTCTCCGAGGCCGCGAGAAGCGCAGCTTGCCGCGTTGGACCTGCCCACCCTTGCCATCGACGACCGCGTAGAGGTTGGGAGTAGATGCAGGTGGCGGTTGGGGGGGCGGCCAACGCCGAACAATCCCGCTCGTCACCGACATCTTCATCCGAAATATCCCGAATGCCGTCAACCCTGCTGTCCAGTGGCCTATCGGCTGCTTCTGAGGCAGCATTGATGCCCATGGGATCGCCACGATCAACGACCCTAAGAAGACCTGATGATCTGGTCAGTGCCATCCGACAGCCGGCATCCTGCGTGGGAAGGCCGTGCGTGTAGACGACGTTCTCGAGGCCAGCGCCCTGTTGGGCCCGCAGAGTGCCGCGCCCTGAAGCGACATCCGAAGACCCCACCTCAACTTGCAGTGAGTCTTCGCACCCAGGCCTAACATTGCCATCAGACCAGAGGGCATCGACCACCTCCCCGTCAGGAGCCTCTGATCTGGTCACCGCGCCCGAGGAGGACACGATGCAAACTCCCCGCGAGCTCGACCCAGGGGGGGGGGCAGGCCTGCCCGTCGGTAGTCTCGAGCACAGGGGCAACCCTGGACCTGCATGCGACGACCCAACGTCTGCAGGCGCATGGTCTGCACCAGACACGCCATGAGCTGGCGCCGCAGTAAGCCGCACACCACCTGAGTCGCCATCAGCCAGGTGTGCTGATGAGTTATCACCATCCCATGTGAACCTCGGATCATGCAGACCACCATCTGAGTCACCATCAGCCAGGTGCGCCGCCAAAACTGCACGAGCGTCACGATGAGGCGCATTGGGTGCCAAAACTGTCGCATGATCATCCGCCACAGAGCTAGTCCTGAAACCGGGAAAATCACACGGCCTGAATGTCATGATCGGATATCCGCTAACTTGCTCCGAGCGCTCTTGTCTGCGCCGCTGGTCCTGTAGGTGCCGCGTGCACAACTTGCGGAGTAGTGGAGGCTTGCATGATGTCAGCACTTGTGACTGGTCCGCGCAGGTAAGCGCCGAGGCCCTCTCGCGCAGATGGCGGCAACTGTGTGAGCGCGCCTGCCGCCAGTACCGGCGCTGGCGCCACCGCACCGCCGCACTGGCAGGGGCCAACTGCCGCATGTGATCTTCAAAAGCGCGACGCAGTTCGACCAGATGCGCGCCGATGGACTGGAGGGCCGCCGTCGCGTTGCCAGCCTGAACTGCCGTGGGCGCAGCGGCCACCAGGGCCTGCAAGCGACCTAGAGCCTGTTCAACGTCCTGTTCGCCGCCGCTGCCAGCCGAGGCTGCTGGGGCGCTTGCCGCCATGACCGCGGCTCGCGCCGTGCTGACCTCCAGCCGAGCTGCGCCACGCTCCTGGGCCAGCGTGAACAGATCAGTCTTCTTTGTGTCCAGCTGTCCGTGCAGCTCCACTTGCTCGGCCTCGAGGGCGTCGTGCTCGCGCTGCTTGGTGGACTGCCTGCCCAGCGCCCTCCTGAGGAGGTCTTGTGGTGTGCGCTGGGATCCCCCCTGCTCTTCTGCGAGCGCCAACTGCTTCGTTGCTGCAACGATGAGCTCGGAAGCGTCGTCGAGCTGCAGTCAGCGGAGGGCATGCAGAGCCTTGCGGGCTCTGCCGACAGCGTCGGCCTCATCGGGTGCTGACCCCACCGAGGCGCCGTCGCGTGCGGCCGCGCGCCTGCCAGCTTCTGGGGATGCATAGCGCCTGCGCTGGCCAGGAGGGACCGCCCCGCTGGGATCTGGGCGCCCCTGCTTGGCCCTACCACACTGATAACAGCGCTCATTGTCGCCAAAATTGCGCTGATAGCTGCCTTGGCGTGACGCCACACATGCCCAGCGACCCTTAGGCGGGCCTGTGGACGCATATTGCTGCCTGGCGCCCACGTGGGCGGTGGGCACCCGCGAGCCGTGGTGACCGCGAAGGACGCGCGCAGCACGATGGAGTCGAAGAACGAGTCGTGCACTGCTGCGACGCCTTCGCAGCCGTCGGTGCCACCCAGGCGATGATGGCCTCCGACGGCGCAGCACGTCAGAAACGGCTGCAGCCACGGGCGAGGCCAGGACGAGCCGCCTGCCTCCTCCGCGTGCAGCCTCGCCGCCGCCGCAGCGGCCGCGAGTGCGCCAGGCAGCGCCTGGGGCTGGGGTTTCCCCGAGGGCGGGCGCCGCTCCCGCGCCCCCGCAGGCAAAATGGCTGCAGGGGGGGGCGAGAGGGGGGCCACGAGGAGGAGAAGGAGGAGGAGGAGGAGGAGGAGGGGGAGAATGGCAGGGAGGGAGAAGGCAAGGAGAGGACGAGAAGGAGGATGAGGAGGAGGAGGAGGAGAAGAGGAAGGAGAGGGGAGAGAGGGAGGGAGGGAGGACGAGGAGGGAGCATACTGATCTCCTGTTCCTCTACGTCCTTCTGCCCCTCCTGCTCCCCTGCTATCTCCCATCCACATCCCCCTCCCACTTTTCCTTCCCCTCCTTCTGCTCCTCGTCTTCATCAGACTTGTCATGTTCCAATCCTTGCTCTCAAGATGCGCACACCTAATAATCTCACAAGCGCTTTCGGGCGTAAGTAATTTAAGGATTTACTTGTTCCCGAACTTCTATTTCCCTTCGGCGCTTTCCCTTGGGAAAAGGGTTACCTTTCCCCCGACCCCCTCTCCCCTCGTCTGGACGGGCCCCGTCGCGAGCACTCAGGGCTTCCAAGATGGCCCAAGATGGCCCCAGGAGGGCCCCAGAAAGCCCAAGATGGCCTCCTTTATCGCTATCTAACCCTAGATGTCTCAATGTAGCTTCCAACATGCCTCCAAGAGGCGCCATGACCGCCCCAAGACGGCTCCGAATAGACACAGAGCCTCTCAAGGACCCCTCCCCCCCCCGAGAACGCAAAATCCGTCCAAAACCTAGGACGGTAAATACGCAATTGCGTCTCGCAATTCGCTGACGGCCCACGAGGGCCCCAGCAGGCCAAAATCATTGATGCCCACACTCATGTTCAACGTGTTTGAAATTCTCGCCTTTTCGCTTGTGACGCTCCAGGGCGGTGCAAGACACCTCCAAGACCGCCCCAGGACGGCCAAAGAGACCCCCGAGATGGCCCCACGACGGCCCAGGAGGGCCTCACGACGGCCCAAGAAGCGCCCACGACGCCCCAAGACGGCCCCAAGAAGAGCCCAAGCGGGGGAGCACAAACCGGACCATCCAAGCCGTGCGCCCCGAGAGGCCTGCAGGAGGCGTCAGGAGAAGAGGCCCCCCAGAAGCTCCCAGTCAGGCGCCAGAGGCGCCCAAGAGGCCTAAAGAAGCCCCAAGAGGCCCCAAAACTACCTCCAGGAGGCCTCGACGCTGCACGACCCAGGCACGGTGGCGGGACTGGCTGAGGGCAAACAGACATAGCCAGCGCCCCACAGGCCCGGCATGACACATAGATTGACTACCTACCAGACCACCCCAACCCAACCCGAAGACCCGAATTTGACCCGAATTTGGGGTTTGGGGGGGTACGCGTTCCGAGTGTTTTTATGTCGATGTTCCCCGCCCCCCCCCAAGCTGGAAATGGAGGGCAAATTGAGGCCTTCGGGTTGGGTTGGGGTGGCTTGGAGGGTGGTGATATATTGACTCAGATAGATGAAAGTTTCTTCTCACGCGCCCTCACGGCCCCACTGCGTAGACCAAGTTCGCCCCCATAGCACCATGGCCGCATGGCTCCACCGCTCTGGGGTAGCATGCTCATCGTCAAAGCAGCACTTGTCGATATACACGGTTCCTGGATTCTCCGTTTCTGCAGCGTCCCAGCCCAGAAAAACAACCTTGAACACACACACACACACACATACACACACACACACACACACACACACAAAGGACACCACAAGTAGGGCCAGATTCTGCCTGGGAACGCGACATCAAAGAAGAACGAGATGTACCCTGGCGCTGGCGCTTCGGCTTCCAACCGCTTCACTGCATGCCCACCACTGCGTTTCCGAGGGGATCCTGACTCATGAGCTCATTGCGATCGGAAACCCACGCTCGTTTGCTGCCGATGTGTTGGGGGACAGATGGGAGTGCGCGAGACGGCCTGCCGCATCGTGGTATCTTGATCCCTCCTCCTCCTCTTCATCCTTCCTCTCTCTTCCTTCTCCTCCTCCTCCTCCTCCTCCTCCCTCTCTTCTCCTCCTCCTCCTCCTCCTTCTCCTCCTCCTCCTCCATTTCGCACCCCAAGGACAGTTTTTAGGGCGGGCCGGGCGTTTCGCCTGAGACTTCCTCACCCTTTATGACCCTCAAGCTTAAAAATTGGCAACAGGCTTCTCAGATGGGAGGCGGGTGGTTTTCAAAATGTGGCTCTCGCACTAGCGCCGCGCAGATTCGTTCTGAAAAATTGCAAGAAGTTCTCGGATTGAAGGCGGGTCGCTTTTTGAATGTGGCTCTCGCCTTAGCGCCGCGCACACTCATTGTGAAAATTCGCAAGACCTTCACGGATTGAGGGCGGGTCGTTTTCAAAATGTGCCTCTCGCCTTAGCGCCGCGTACCTTCTTTTTAAGAAATTCACAAGAGCTTCACGGATTGAGAGGGCGGGTGATTTTCAAAAGGTGACTCTCATATTAGCGCCGCGCACACTTGTTTTCATAAGTTACACGAGTTTCACGGATTCAAGGCGGTTCCTTTTCAAATTGTGGCTCTCGCCCTAGCGCCGCGCACATTCTGGATACAAAATTACAAGAGTTTAACGGGTTTCCATGATCGGCGTACTAGATATTGTGTTTTGGAAGGATTCACAATCTTGAGGGCGCAACAGTTAAGATGATTCGCAGAGTTGAGGTTCCAGGAATGGCGCTCTGGCACGATTCGGGATCGTCAAGACGCAACAGTCAGGTTCATCCGTGGCGCTGGATTACCGGGAATCATGTTTTGGCATGCTTCAGGGTCTTCAAACGGTTGTTTTCCAACGAGGGAGGTCCCTCTGTTGAAATGAAACGTTGTATGGGGCCTATGAAGAGGAAGCCTTGGGGGAGGGCTGATTCCAACATCGTTGGTGACTCTTGGGTTTACACTGGTCCTCCTCCTCCTCCTCCTCCTCCTCCTCCTCCTCCTCCTCCTCACCACCAGTAGCGTGATCCCTCCCCTTAACCCCTCCCCCCGGGGTCTGCACGGGACCTTCCCCGAGGGATTGGAGCGGAAGCCTCGGCGAGAAGGCCGAAATCAGTGATTTGACTAAGGTGTTGGAAAAATGTAGCTCTCGCATTAGCGCCTCAAGAATTTGCAAGGGCTTCACGGATTGAAAGCGGATCGTTTTCCATGTGTGGCTCTCGCCTGAGAGCGGCGCACTTTCGTTTACAAAAAAAGTGCAAGGGTTTCTCGGATTGAGGGCGAATCGTTTTCAAATTCGTCGTGAGCTTCACGGATTGAAGACGGTTCGGTTTCCATGTAGCTCTCGCCTTAGCGCTGCGCCCATTAGTTGTAATAGTTGCAAGAGATGCACGGATTAAGGACGAATCCTGTTCAAAATGTGGCCTTCCCCGTAGCGCCGCGCACACAAGCTTCACTGCTCTTCATGGCTAACTTACCAGAAACTGCTCGTTTGAACGATTCGAGGTTCGCCGATCGCAACAGGTACGGTGATTCGCGGTGCTGAAGTCCAACGAACGGTGTCCTGGCACGAATCAGGATCGTCAAGACGCAACAGACATGTTGACTCGCGGCGTTGAAAGCATGAGACTAGTGTTGTGGCACGCTTCAAGATCTTCAAACGGTTGTCTCCCAACGGGGCACTTCCCCCAGTGGAAATGAACCCTTCTATGGGCCTATGAAAAGGGAGCCTGGAAGGAGGGTAGATTACAACATCGTTGACGGGTTTCGGTTTGTCCTCATCCTCCTCATCATCATCATCATCATCATCATCATAATCATCATCATCATCATCATCATCATCATCATCATCATCATCCTCATCATCATCATCATCATCATCATCATCATCATCATCATCATCATCATCCCCCTCTCCCTCCTCCTCCTCCTCCTCCTGCTCCTCCTCCTCCTCCTGATCCTGCTCCTGCTCCTGCTCCTCCTCCTCCTCCCTCTCTTCCTCCTCCTCTTGCTCCTCCTCCTCCTCCTCCTCTTCCTCCTCCTCCTCCGCCTCCTCCTCATCATCCTCCTCCTCATCCTCCTCCTCCTCTTCCTCCTCCTCCTCCTCCGCCTCCTCCTCATCATCCTCCTCATCCTCCTCCTCTTCCTCCTTTTCCTCCTCCTCCTCCTCGTCCTCCTCCTCCTCATCATCCTCCCCCTCCAGTTCCTCCTTCATCCTCCCCTATCTTGGGGTACGACGCCTTGCCAACCCCTTTATTACACTGCCTGCTCCTCCGCATCCCTGATCAGGGCAACTCGTCTGCGCATCGTTTCTGGATGGGCTGGTGGGGCTACGCGAAGAGTCTAGAATTGAGAACCCCATGATTTGATCGTTGTCTCCCAAGATGGCCCCAAGAGGTCCTTCAAGGCCCCCACGGGGGCCCATAGAGAGCCCCAACGGCGCCCCAAGAGGGCCCCAGGAGAGCCCCAAAGGCCTCCAAAATGCTAAGAAGAGGGCCTCATGATGGCCCCAAGATGCCCCCAAGATGATCACAGAGCGTGATTGCATGCTGCTACACATCCATGGTCAGGATAACTCGCCTGATTTTTGTTGTTCCGGTGGGCGGGTGGGTATGCGCGAGGCGTCGTTAATCATGACATATGCGGACAGCCACATTGAAAACGAAGAACGGCTTGATGACTGGGGCAATGTGCCTCCTCCTTCTCCTCCATCTCCTCCTTCTCCTCCTCCTCCTCCTCCTCCTCCTCTCCCTGCTCTCCACAGCTTACTTCTATTAATCTTGGTCCTTCGCCAAAGCATCCTCCTCATCCTCTTCCCCACCCTTATCACTGAGCATGGCTGCGTCTAAGAACCCTCGTCTTCACAACATGAGGAAGCCGCCAGGGTATCCGACAAACGAAAAAGGTGGAGGCAGCATCGAAAAAGAACATGGAAGAAAGAGCAAGTCCTGCGCCCGTGGGTCCATGAAACCTGCCAACAATAAGAATGACCGCCTGCGCTCCTCTGGCTCTCTTCGGTTTCTCGCCCTTTTGTGCTACTGCGGCCTGCGTACCCATGCTCCTCCTCCTTATCAATCAACTTCCTCTCCCACCTCTTCTGCTCATCTGCGCCACTGCGACTTATGGATCAGATGCTCCGTCCTTGCATACATGCCTGCTGGCAAAATAAATTTTCACTCGAACTCGCATGCGAGCGAAGGAGGGGTCCCTTCTCCGCCTCCTCCATCCCTTATCAAAAGAGCTACACCAACACTTCCTGACGAATGCAGACTCCAAGGTTCGAGCATTCCAGCTTGATAACCTCGAAAGCACGCCCGTCAGCAGAGTCTCCATCATGAACCCCCGAAGGTCGCACTTCTCCCTTTCCTCTCCTCGTTTCCTTCTTTTAGTCGGGGAGGGGGAGGGGGGAGGGCTCATCTCCCCTCGTCCTGCCCTTCACCCCTTTCATCCCTCGATCGCATTCGTTCATGCATCAAAACAAAATAAATGACAACCCGCCAGAATATCCGCGTTCGGGCGGGGTGATTTCCTTTTTTCTCCTGGAGGGGGAAGACGAGGAGGAGGAGGAAGAGGAGGAGGAGGAGGAGACGGAGGAGAAGAAGAGGGAGGTGGAGAAAGAGGAGCCGAGCGTCCAGGCAGGCCCAGTTTTCGTGCAGCCGAGTCCCCCAAGGCGATGTGATGCGACGCGGTGCGATGCGACCACCGTTGCGGACAGTGTCCGGTCCTAGCTCGAATCAGGTGGGCGATGCATTGCGAGACGCATAAAAGTTAGGAGGAAGGGAGGAATAGGAGGAGGATGAGGAGGAAGAACAGGAAGTCCTTTGTGTTGGTATCAGCGCGGGCTAGGCGTGTCGTCTCGACTGTCTTGGCATTCACTTTATCGGTCTTGGTCCTGGCTGTTTGCTGGTATTAAGTCGGTGTAATGATGCTCGAGCGCCTTCCATGTTTCGGCGTCTTGGGTTGTTTGCGTCCATGTGGTGTCGTTTGGTTGTCCTCTCGATTGGATATGTGTGAACGGTCGGTGGAGGTCTGGTCTGCGTCGGCGTAACAAAGCGTTGATTTCGTCATCCAAACGCTTGCGTTGGCCACCGTGCTGCCTGTGTCCCTGCTGGCGTCGGTCGAGGTGTGGTTGCCAGCGTGGCACTCGCCAGGTCCACCTTGCTCGGTCGTGGTTTGCGACTCTTGAAGCCATGTGCCATACTTTTCGCTTGCGCATCGTCAACCAAGTGTCGATACGGTGAAACTTCATAAGGTGTTTTGGACGTTGTGCATTCGACCGTAGCGGGTCTGCAATTGTGCTGTCTTCGCCGACCTCGCCGTACATGTCGGACGTGGCCAGTGTTTCGCGGTGAAGTGATTTCCTGTCTGTGTCGTCGCTAGTGCTGTTGGTGCTGTGGTCGTTGTTCGGTGTTTCCTTGTTTGTGTTGTCGCAAGCAGTGGATCCCTGACTGTTGTGAAATTCTGTTTGTGGTGTTCTGCGTTGCCGCGGCGATATGATGATCACGCGAAGCATGCGTCGTTGTGTCCGTCGTACATGTTGCCAAGAGGGCTCCGTTAGCGTCCACGTCACAGTTCCTTATAACACTGTCGGTGTTACACTGCTGTTGTGTAGCAAGAATCGGTGATCCAAAGGGTAGTATTTGCTGGTCAGCTCTTGTTTGCGAGAAATGAGCGATGCCCATGCAGCTCACATTCGATGGTGAATTACTGTGTCCATCGGCTCGTGGGATCTGATCAGTTGACCGAAGTAGTTGGCACTGCCCCCGTATATGATGACTTCCACATCCGTGTATTGGACACGTGCTGTGCATGAGCTCGCCCTCCCGGCACTTCCCGTCTGGTTGCTCAACATTTCAACGAGGGCGGAGGCACGAGGCGGGGCGCCCCACAAGCTCATTGCTATGGACACAGAGCCGCGGATTCCCGGGGAAGGTGCGGCGCTTTCTCTGCTTCACACTTGAAGGTTGAAGGCGCTGAGGGCCCCTTGCAAGAAACCTGGGGAACACGGCCAAAGGGACCCTCGGGGTCTCAAAACTGGTTTTCTTGCTGGATCCGAGAAGTGGGTCTCTGCAATAGCTGCGGAGGCTTAGGCGTGCGGCCAGCGTGTGGTTCGCAGACGGGGGCATCAATGCATCAGTAAGAAGAGAAAGATAAGGGAAAGAAGAAGAAGACGACGAGAATGAGGAGGGTGATTGGGAGTGGAGAAGGACAAGGAGAAGGGTGGGGAGGAGGAGGCCAAGGGGAGGAGGGAAGGGAAGAGGAGGAAAAGGAAAACG
Organism: Prorocentrum cordatum; assembly: GCA_963575745.1. Lineage (NCBI taxonomy): Eukaryota > Dinophyceae > Prorocentrales > Prorocentraceae > Prorocentrum > Prorocentrum cordatum. The sequence goes on along the minus strand of CAUYUJ010021871.1, from coordinate 659,994 downwards.
AGGAGGACCACTGTAAACCCAAGACGCACGATGCTGCAAAAAACCTTCCCTCCAAGCTCCCGCTTCGTAGGTCCTTACAATCATTAATTCTCATTGCGGAAATGCTCCATTGGAAAACAACCGTTTGAGAATCCTCATCGCACCAAACATAACTTATGGCACTACAGCGCTGCCAATCAACGTGACTGATGCGTCCTGACAATCAATCGGGCCAAGATTCTTCATGGTAGGTCAGTGCGTCTTGGTAACTCTGAATCGTGCCAAGTAATCATTCCTGGCACTTCAAGCCCTTAAAACTGCTCCAATGTGTTAAATGAATGCGCACAACGTTAAGGCTAGAGCCACATCGTCTCGAGAGGGAACCGCCCTCCATCCGCGCAAGTGTTGTGAACTTTTAGACGCATGCGCGTGGCGCCAAGACGAGAGCCAAAGGTTGAAAATGAGCCGCCCTCCATCCGTGAAGCTGCTGTAAACGTTTAAAACGAATGTGCGCCGCGCTACGGCGAAAACTACATTTTGAAAACGGCCAGCCCTCCACCCGTGAAACTGCTGCGAATTTCAAATTTCAAAATCAAAAGAGTTGAAATTGTCTCCGGCGAAACGCCGGGCCCGTCCTACCGACACGTTTGGGGGCGCGACAAAGAGGAGTTAGTTTCAAGAAAAGGGGATGGAGGAGGAGGTGGGAGGAGGGGGAGAAGGAGGAGGAGGAAGAACAGGAGGAGGACGGGCAGGAGAAGGAAGAGGAGGATCGCACGCCACTGAGGGGAAAGGGGGAAGAGGTTCGACGGCCCCCCAAAAAAACAGGGGGCCATCGGAGTGGGCCTTTTTTGTCACCCTGGCAGGATGGCCAACGACCTACCAGGGGCCAACGACAGGGCCCCCTATGGGTATCAACCGACCGCCTCTGCGTCCTCCAGATCATTGTCAGGGGTACGATATTGCAGCTTGGGTCCCAACTCTGCCGCTTTGGACTCGTTCAGCCCAAAGGCCTGAAGGACGACTGCCAAGCACAAAATTGCATCGCGGCCCGCTTCGGGCCTTAGATAAGTGTCCTCTCTCAGCTGGGCCGACTTGGGCTCCTCTTCTCCCTCAACCAGCTCTCGCGCCCAGGCCCCAGGAGTTCTCCAAGGGCCCAGCCTGAGAGGTCTGCTGAAGACCGCCCTCGAGTTTTTCCTGCCAGGGTCCACCAGGACATGTCGGGAGCCTCCACAGCCCCGCCCGAGGCCCCGAGATCCCGCCGACACCGCGGCGCATGCCCCACAGGTCGAGCAAAAGAAGATCAGCGGGCGCCCTTCAGTCGCGATCGAGAACTCAAGCAGGGCATGTCCGCCGATGAAGGCAGGAGACTGCTGGGCATCATGCTTGCGCCACCACCTCTGGCGCCAGGGGCTCTGGGGGAGGACGCGTTCCCCCCCCCTCTCCAGACCTCCTCCTAGCCTCAGCCAGCGCCTCCCCCATCTCGGACCCCCCTTCCAGGAAGATCATTGCGAGCCCCTGGGCCCCTACATTGTCCCACTGGCCTACTTCGGAATAGCGGGTCTCTGGCCTGCTTACGCACTGGAGTAGCAGACGCGACACATGGAGCATTCCTTTGGCCATCATGACCACATTGTTCATGCATCTGCACAGCTCAGCCCCCGCCTTCGCGAGCCTAACAGCTCGCTCATGGCCATCCCTCTCGAGCAGGCTGATCCGTCCATCTCGAACGTCCACCATGGAGGTGCGGGCCGCAACCCTACAGAACCCCACGAGCTCAGGCCTTCCTTCCCGAAACGCCTCCTTCCACAGGTGGGCTCTGGCGTTGCCCGGCCGCCGCGCATATCTAGCATCCCAATACACTGAACCGTCCCTTTGCAATCGGAACAGATCGTGTATTTGTCTACTAAATGCTTCAGGGCCATGAGCACAACATAATCGTCACCGCCCCGAGCTACCTGGTCGGGGCCCAACTGCGGGGGGAGCACTCCACACCACCCCGCTAGGGCTCGGCACTCGTGATCGTAGATTGCCACTTCCCAACCAGCAACTCGAAATGACGGAAACAGCCCATCCACTCCTGAGCCATCGCAAGAAAACATGGCCCCCGTCCAACGCCAGGAGCGGCGCCAGCCTTTCAAGCTTGAACTCGCACACTGGGTTCCACCTAGGGCGGAAGAACGCTTGGCAGGGGTCAGGCACGATCCCTCTAGGAAGACGCTCTTGGAAATGCTCGGGCCCAAAGTGCAAGCGTCTAACCGGGGATACCAGGTCCTGCGGGAGGAAGTCCCTCCTCCACGCTCGGCGGCCTGGGCGCTCAAAGTGGCGATGAGACAGACTGCCTCTAGCATCACCACAAATGAGGCACTGCGCTGGCAACTGGGCGTCATGCTTGCGCAGCCTTGCTTGGCGCCAATGCGAGCCAATGGCTAGGCCATAGAGGGCTCTATGCTCCCGAATCCCCCACCGCCCGTCAGACCCTCCACCTTCCTCCTCGAGCGAGGCCTTCCACCTACGGTGTAAAAGCTCATTGAGGGGTCGCCAAAAAACGTCGCCAGTCCATCCTTTGCCTTGGTCTATCTTGGCCAAGCCCTCGCGGTCAGAGGGACGCCTGGCCGCAAGCTTCGCTCGCCTAGCCACCATCGCTGGGGGCGCCTGGCGAAAATCCCAGACCTCCCCCGCGGCCTCTCGCAAGGTCCACGGGTCGTCGAAAACGAGCCCAACTCGCACACAAGTGAGGAGGAGGGCTGCACTTGGGTCTCGCACGCGTGCGCGAGGCCTAGGCAGCAGGAGTAGCTCCTGGCCACGGTCAAACAGCGACTGCAGCACCACAGGCGCCGGGCGTTGATCATTCAGAATCTAGCTGTAAGTGCGGGGGGCGTCAGCCGCAACGATGACCAACGGATCTCTGACCCGGCCTCCTCGAGCACACATGGAGGCCAGTTCGAGGGAGCATCCTTTCGGGAGCCTCCCCTCCGCCCTGAGCGCAGCCAGGCGAAGCCGCTTCAGCCTGCCACTGGGGAGCCCCTGAAAGCTGGCCCCCCAGAGGGCCTTCGAAGTGATCCCAGCCCTAAGGATCGACCCACACGAGGCACCCGCACTCCGAAGCGAGAGGGCCTTGGTAACTCTTTGCTGGGCCTCGCAAAGACGCTCGTGCTGGGTGCTGACCCGCCGACCAGCGCCGTCAGTGGCGTCGCCGCCTAGATCCCTGTGGACCCGGGCTCTCACCGACGCAGGCAAGCTGCACCGCCTGGCGACTTCGTCCGCAGGCCTGTCGGGGATGCCAGCAGACCTAGCTGTTCTCGGCAATGGGAAACCCCCTTCGCTGCAAGTCGGCGGCCAGCGAAAGAAAGGACCCGACCAGCTCTCGAGCGGTGACCTGCATTCCTCCAACCGCACGCAACGAGACGTCACCCCTGACATTATCAATGCACACCGCGGCGTTCCCGACCGCTGCCCTGCGGAAGGACACCAAGCAGAAGCAAGTGAGCCAAGGTGGTGGCCTCAGAGCAGCCAGCTATGACTGTACCATTCGGCTGGATCTCTCGACTGATAGCCCTTTGCCAGGTCATTCGCCGAGGCCCCCGATACAGGCAACAATAGGCCCGCAGCAAGGCCAACGGAAAAGAACTGGCACGAGCCGCTGCCAGCAACTCTTCGCGCGAAATGTGTTCATGAAAATTCCGCAGGTCAACGAAGAGCGCGGCCGTTTATAATCCTGGGATCGACCTCGCGCAGGCGTTCAGGGCACTGTGGGCCGAGCGAGGCGCTCTTGTCGCAAGCCGCGCTGGAGCTGCCCCCCCCCCCCCCCAAAAAAAAAAAAAAAAAAAAAAAAAAAAACGCATCGTCAAACGTCCGCTCCCGGGCCGCGCGCAGGCACACAGGCCATGACGCATGCGGCTCCATACTCAGGCCCAGAAGGGGGAGGAGCCCGATGGGCCTCACCCCTCCTGACGGCATGTCTAAAAATACGACCAAGACCATCCACATAGGCCCAACGTCAGGAAATCGCCGCAAAGCCGATGGAATCCCCGCAATCGCTTACACCGTGGGCCAGGGGAGCTGCAGGAGGCGGCGCGGACTAAAAGCGCCCCAGCCTAGGGCCATTGAGGGACTGAATGAGGCCGCGGCCGCCAGCACCCGGTCAGCCGCGATTGGCGGGAGATCGTCAGGAACCGACCAGCCGCTGGGATGGCCTTCCGAGGCTCTGGAAGGTTTGGTCAAAATGGGGATCCAGCCAGGCAAAATGCGATCGCGTGCCGCTTGGCCCACTAGCGGCCGAATGCCCTCTACGGCCTCCATGCCCTCGGCGCCCCCCCCATCTGCAGCCGCTATAGCACCTGCAGCTGGAGGGCCAGAGGGTCGCTCTGAAGAAGACGGAACAAAAATTACGCCACCGAGGAACCCCACATACTTATATTATGGCTGGAGTGATGATAGCTGAGGTGAAGCATGTGAGAATGATGTTGGTGGCCGTTCTCCACGCTAACCTCGCCGCCCATCTGAACCATTGCAGTCTTCATCGCCAAACATGGAGGTGGCAGCGCGTCCACGGCGATTTTGGGAGGCATGGCTGCTGCGCAGGTCGGGCGGTGCTCTGAAGTAGGACTACAGGAGCGCGCCTGCGTGAGAGCGCAGGCGCGCCGAGCAGGCTTGAGCCTAGGTGTTTACAGTTCTGGACAAGATACGAGCTCCCACCCTCAACGCACCCCCTGTGGCGTCGAGGAAATGCCACGCCTGCCACGCCCTGGGAGCTTGCAACGCACTTTTCCGGTGTCGAGAAAATGCCACGCCTGCCAGGCCCTGCGACATTGGCGCGTACAGAGACCGCGGTGGGCCCCCACCCCCAGCGCACCCCCTGCGGCGTCGAGGAAATGCCACTCCTGGTAGGCCCTGCGACATTGGCGCGTACAGAGACCGCGGTGGGCCCCCACCCCCAGCGCACCCCGTGTGGCGTCGAGGAAATGCCACGCCCGCTAGGCCCTGCGATATTGGCGCGTATAAAGACCGCGGTGGGCCCCCACCCCCAGCGCACCCCCTGTGGCGTCGAGGAAATGCCACTCCTGCTAAGCCCTGCGACATTGGCGCGTATAGAGACCGCGATGGGCCCGCACCCCTAGCGCACCCCCTGTGGCGTCGAGGAAATGCCACGCCTGCGAGGCCCTGCGACATTGGCGCGTATAGAAACCGCGGTGGGCCCCCACCCCCAGCGCACGCCCTTTGGCGTCGAGGAAACGCCACTCCTGCTAGGCCCTACGACATTGGCGCGTATAGAGCCCGCGGTGGGCCCCCACCCCCAGCGCACCCCCTCTGGTGTCGAGGAAGTGCCGCGCCTACCACGCTCTGCGAGCCCGAAACGCATAGGGCACCCACCCCCAGCGCACCCCCTCTGGTGTCGAGGAAGTGCCACGCCTGCCACGCTTTGCGAACCCGAAACGCATATGGCCCCCACCCCCAGCGCACCCCCTCTGGTGCCGAGGAAGTGCCACGCCTGCCATGCTGTGCTGAGTTGAGCTGAGCTAAGCTGTGCTCAGCTGTGCCGTGCTGAGCTGAGCTGAGCTGAGCTGAGCTGAGCTGAGCTGTACTGAGCAGTGCTGCGAGGAGGAGGGGAAGAGTGAGGTGTGTGAGAGAGAGAGAGAGAGAGAGAGAGAGAGAGAGAGAGAGAGACGGAGAGGGAGGGGGGAGGTGTGAGACGCGGGTGCGGCGCTGCAGGGAAAAAAACAGAACCCCACGAAACATGCGGGGAAAAAACAGCGGCGGAGGAGAGGGGCCTTTCGAGCACCTGCGGGCCGCCCGCCCCCCTCGCACAACAGCCGACTGGGCCCACGACCTCCTCCATCTCTTTCGGCCTTCCGCTGTCTCCTGCTGCAATCTGCAATTAACTTCACGCTGGATCGCGTCTGCTAGGTCCGAGGAGCCGGGCCCATCCAGACCTCGAAAAAGTTGCACGATAGTTAACCACGCCAGCAGCTTGTCCTCCACCTCCACCAGGAGGTCTTGCAGTGGCAGCGCCGAGGCATGTAGGTGCCCCGGCCTATCCGCAGATTTGGCCTTCATGCACTGGAAGGCTAGGCGACGCAGCGACAGCCAGCGCTGGTCGACGGATTGGGAGCGCCCGTGCAACTCCTATCCGCACGAAGCCTCGAGCGGCACCAACTGGACCTTGCATCCCTTGGCCCTGCCAAAACACTGGCGCCCTTCCATGCCATGCAGGCGCCCAAGCGCCGCCTCGGCCGCAGCGAACCATTGCTCCATCGCGACTCGGGGCTCGACTGTCGCCCATTCAAACGGGAGGTCCAGCAGGCCCGGCTCGCACTTCATGCGGGCTTTCTCTTCGTCCATCTGGGGCAGGGGAATACCTCGGGGAACCACTCGCTGCCACACTTTGGCCTGTCCAGCCACTTGCCGCAACTTAAGCACAACAGCAGAGTGCGTCCCCACAGGCCTATCGGCCAGCTCTGCACAATCCTGGATGCGGTACTCCAGACATCGGCTCACTACGAAAAATCGCGGCAGTTGCTGTGACAGGTGGCCCCTGGGGGTCGCGCGACCGCGGCCTCTAGATGATCTCCCAACTGGGAGTCTATCAGCTGTTCAGCGTCAATGTTCAAATTACCTCCGATGACAAACGGGCAGCCAGCAGCAGCCACCGCTACACTGAGCTCTACAAAATGATGCTAGCACCTGCCAGTCCTAGGGCCGCGCGGCAGTAGATAGACACAAGAAGGTAAGGAAAGGCCTCATGCACCATCGCCTGCATCATACAGAGCCGCTCCGTCCAGCGTTCAAGCGCATCTCACAACTGCCAAAGTGCGCATGGCTCGATATGGCCGTGCCCCCAGATGTCTCACGAAACCCATCTACTCGTTCTCGCCGCCGACGCAAACCATGCCATCTTGCCCGCCTTGTAGCACCAGCTGCGAGCCGTCTTGATCGATGGGGCTTCCAATCGATGCTCTTGAATGAATACGGTACAAGAGTTGGTTGGCAAACCTCGCGGGCCCACTCCATGTATCTTTGAGCTGCCGCCCACGACTTGCAGTTGTAGCTGACCACCTGCAGGTCCCATCTCGCAGCTGTCGGCGCACGGAGGGGCCCTTTAGCGCCCGGGGCTAAGGCCACCCGCACATCTGCGGCCTGGGGGCGAGGAAGGGTACGATCGAGGGTCTCGGCCACCAGCATGTCTGCGGCCTCGATCCAGCACCCTGCCCCTTCCCCCTTTGCGGCCTGCCCCGCCACGGGCCCCCCAGGGACGGGAACACCACGCCCGTCGCCCTGGGGGCCGCAACGCCCTGGGGCATCGACCACCTGCACGTCTGCAGCCCAGGGCGTCGGCTGGGCCTGCTCGAAGGCATCGACCACCCGGGCGCATACGGCCTCGATCCAAGACTCGCTGATCCCTCTCGAGGTTTGCCCGTCTGCGGGCTCCCTCAGGACCTGTTGCGGCCCCGACTTCTGGCAAGGCGCTTCTGGGGAGGGGCCGCTCCACCCTGGGGCATCGACCACCTGCGCGTCTGCAGCCCAGAGTGGGGGCTGGGCCTGATCGAGGGCATCGACCACCCGCACGTCTGCGGCCTCGATCCAAGACCTGGTGCCCTCCGCCAGGGTCTCTCCTGCACTGGGCTCCTCAGGGACCGCCAGCCCCGAAAAATCAGCTCGCCGTCGCCCTGTCAGCTGGCCCCTGAAAAAAAAACACAGCAGACGTCGCAGTTCGCCCCAGTGGCGCTCAGCAAAGGCCTGCCGCCCTGGGCTGGCAGCGGCCCCATCACCTCACGCAGGGCCCTGCGGTGACCCATGGCCTCCCGCCAAGCCTCTCGGCACACCTCAGACACAACTTGCCCCAGTTCCCCCGGGGCCCCCCGGCCGCGGCCCCATCGGGCGCGACCGCTGTACCTGCGCACCAGTGCCCTCCGAAGTTCAGCCCTGGAGTCCTCGCGTAAAAAAAAACTGTAGGGGTACTCCTCGCACCAGCGCTGCCAGGCCCCGCTGTCTCGCGCCGTCTCACGCTCAGAATCCCAAACCCAGCGCGCACCCCAATTGGTCATGGACTCGACGAACTCCCTGCTGCTCCTGTCGGGGCCCCCCTCCGGCAGGATCCCAAGCGGCGGCTTTCCCAGCAGCTGGCGGCCTGCCTCGCCACGCCTAAAGGCGCTGCTGCTCGCCTTCGGCCAGCTTGGCTCCGGCCGCCTCAACTGCTGCCTCCAGCCCCTGGCCGCCGCGAGCGGGCCCGAAGGCTGGGGCTGCCGCTGCCCCGGGCACTGGAGGCCCAGCGCCAGGAGCGTCAGCAGGAGCCGCTGGAGGAGCCTCAGCCGCCTTGGGGGATGGCGCTCCACTGGACGCAGCGCCCCTCGGGCTCTCCCCGCGGTCATCCTTGCGGGCTCGCTTGGCCGCGAGGCGCTTACGCATGTCGCGGGCCTCGGTCCTGAGCCGCTGGATGTCGTCGGCGCCGGGGCCGATGGCTGACAGGATCGCCTTCTGGATCTCGACCGCGATGCTGCCCTTGAGAGCCAGCCACTTCCGCATGTCCTCATCCCCCACCTCAAGGTCGCCGATGTCCAGCAGATCGCCGCCCACGATCTCCACCGCTTCGAAACCGCTCTCATCGCCCAGCAGCTGCGACAAATTGATATGGGACCCCGTCGGGATTTCCGCGGCCCCCCTCGGCGACGGCGGGCGAGGCGACGACCCACGGGTCTTCTGCAACTCCGCTTTGAGCTCCGCCTGCCACTCGGACTTGGTCTGCACCGCCAGGACCGCCGCCGATCGCGTCTTCTGACTGCAATCGGCCAGCCAGAGCTTCGCCTCATCCCCCCTCGCGACCGCCTGCTCCAAGGCCTTCTCAGCCCGCGCGCAGGCCACACATTTCGCGCCGATGGTCTCCTCCAGCAGCGGCGCCCGCGCAGGCTGCGCAGGCTCGGACGGCGCCACCGCCTGCACCGGGGCCCGCAGCTCCTGCGCGCCAGCGGCTTGGCCGCCGTGCGGCTGGAGCTGGGCGAGGAGCTCGGCGACCGACTGCTTGCCCGCGCCACCCTGCGGGGGCGTCGACGCCTTGGGCACCTCCATGCGGCTGGGCGCCCAGGAGCCCGGCGGCTGGGCTGGGGCCTGCTGACCCCCGCCCGCGCCTGTCGCCCACACACCCCTGGCCTGCTGCCATGGCGGCGCCCGCGGCGACGGCACCAGCGCACTCCCGCATGAGAGGCACTGCGCGCGCGACTTCCAGTTCCAGCGATAGCGACAGCTCGAGCACGAGAGGTAGCCATCGGCGGCATCCTCGCCCATGGGCTCCGCCAGGAGCTCACTGAAACGAGAAGACGTGCCAGAAAGGCGACGGTTACAACCTCAGTGTGGCCTGACGAGCACGCGCCCACACAAACCTGGACGCTGGTCAGCGGATCACAGGCGGGGGCGCACCTCCCCCTCACCACTCCCAAGCCACTGAGCCTCCCGCTACGGACTTTCGCCAACATGGCTACGGAGCCCAGCGTAAATTGGTTGAAGTCGTCAACAACGACGGCTAGAGACCCGAGCGGGAAGCGGCGGGCCCTGCCTGCTGCCCGTCGGGTCACAGTCGACGAGGCGCGCGCGCCGAACTGCCACTTCAATGCAAGGCGCTGAGGGGGAGAAAACGAAGAAAGCGAAGGGCACAAATCCAGAGGAGGAGGAGGAGGAGGAGGAGGAGGAGGGGAGGAGCGGGCATCAGCAGGAGCAATCGCAGGCGAAAGACGGGGAGAGGCAGGCGGAACGGGGACGGAACAGTACGAGGACCCACGCCGTCCTACAAACCTGGGAACGTGCATTCGCTCCGGAAATATTTTCTTTTCTACAGACGAACAACCACGGGTACCCGACAAATCCACGATCATGAGCGAAGGACGGGGAGAGGCAGGGGGAACGGGGACGAGCGACTGGCTGAAGCTCGGCCTTGGGAGCGACGAAGATACCGCGCCAAGGGAGCAGAGAGAAGAAAAGGGCAGCGCATCAACAACAGCAGAGATCGAAAGGAGCGGACAAGGACGAGGGATGGGAGGCGCGCCTTTGGCCGGCAACGCCACCGATCCCGCGGGCGACGAGGTGCCGGCCCGAGAAGCCGGAGACAATTTCGAAGCCGGCAGCTCCCCGAGAGGCGTCGCATGATCGACGACGGCTTCGGACATGTCCACGGGCGCGGCGATGGCACTGGGAGGTGTAGATGCCCCAAATCGCGGCGAGGACACGGCAGGAGTCAGGCGCAGCGCAGGACAAGCGGGCGATGCAAAGCGGCGCGAAGTCGAAGGGCGCGCGCGAGAGGGCGAGCGCGATACCGCAGGAAGTATCTCGGGGAGGCTGCTTCTGTCGACGAAGTCGGCCCGGTCGGAAAGACGGGGCTGGCCGAGGCTGCATGGCCAAGCGCCCCAGCCAGCTGAGTGCAGTTTCTCGGCTTGGTCACGCGCACTGAGCGAACGCCCGCGTACGCGCAGGAGAACGTCTGTTCGTCAGCGAGCGGCCAGTCGTCGGACATCTTCGCGGCGCGGCACATCGAACAGGCAGCAGCCAAGAGCCAAGAAGCCGCGCGCTGGCAGCGAAGGAAGCACAAGTCCCCACCGAGCCAGAACCACCACAGGGAAAGGGCGAGACAGCGCGGCGCGCAGCGCAGCATGGAGACGACGGCAGCGACAACAGCGTCGCAGCGTGTCCAGCCTCACGCCACAACCAAAGCCACAGCACCGAAGTCCAGTATAGTGGGCCACCCTAGCAGATGCGAGACAACCGCCAGTCCAAGTACGCATAGCGGACCACGCCCAAGAGCACGGGCATCGAATGAGAGCGTCGCCCACATCCGTCCAGTCGATCCGAGAAATAGCAACAGCGCAGCGAGGTAGTAGTTTGTACAACCGTGCTGAAAAGAAGTGTTCAAGAGGTGCTGCGTGGCGGACGCGATGGCGAAGCGCTGGGTGGGCCGCACGCCGGGGTCGAGGGCGCCGATGGATGGCAGCGGCGAGCTCGCTACGCACAGCCTCCAACGCCACGGCACGCAGAGGGCGGCCCCAGCGGCTGCGGCAGCGAGGGTCTCCACGAAGGACTCGGGCATCCAAAAACTGGGGTGGGGCCCTGGGGGCGAGCATGTCGAGCGCGCACCAGTCGGGGCGGTCGGCGACAGAGCGGCGCAGGCTCTCCAGAAGATCAGCGTGCTCGGAGGAGGTGGCCAGAGCAGCTCGTGCAAGCGTCGGCACACACATTAGATCGCAACGAAGAATGCGAGGCCCCCCCCCCAGAGTTCAAGCTGAGACCGCGCCGCCAGCGAAAAGATCCCCTGCGCGCTGCGAAAGACTTGCGCAAGGAAAGACAGTTCCAGTCGTCGCACTTCCGCCGGGAACTGCCGAAACTGAGCAGCACGTGACAACGTCGGCACAGCACGCGTGCCATAGTGGCGCAGCCAATAGCTCGAGCCCGAAGTCGGAGTGTGGCCACGGGACCAATCCAGCATTTCGTCGGGCAACCAGCAGGAGTTCGGCGGCGCGCGCAACGACGCCGAGAAAAATTACCCGCGCGGGCCCGCACGAGGCCACGTTGGAGGCATTCGACGCGGCGAGCAAGGCCCCGCAAGGAGACCGCAGACGCGAGGGCACATAGAGCCCCCGAGAGCCCTCAGCCTTGCGCGATGCCACTGCGAGACCAGGAAGACCGCGATAAGCCCCCCACCCGACGGGGCCGTGCTCTGCATCGCCGCGCACGGGAGATTCACGGACGCAAGGAAGAACACTGGAACCCTGGGGCGCTGAAGGATGAGAAGCACGAACTCCTGGTTCGGGGGCTGGAAGGCCCGGCCGATGTCCAGGGGGATCAGGAGGGGCACGCCCCGAGGGGGCGGCGGCGTCAGCAACGGCTGTCCGGCACAAGCATCGAGCTCAAGGATGCCGGGACTAAAGTTGCGTCGAGGCAATAACCCCCGCCGGCACGGGAGGCGACAACCTGCGACGCGGGCAAGATGGCGCGAAGCATCACCGACGAAGGCAACTCGCCGTCAGCGTTCGAAAGGACAGGACGCCAGCGCGCAGCAAGCGCTTCCAATCGATCACAAGGGTCAACTGCCAGGTCGCTACCAGGACGACGAACAGACGACCGACAGGTGCGCCCCCCCCATCGGCGACCCCAGCTGCGCTCTTCGCTCGGGGGCGCGGAGCTGACACCGCAGGTCTTGCGATGCCCCTGACTGCGACTGGACTACAGCACCTCGGGGGCCTCACGCTGGACCCCGCGGACCCACTGCCCGAAGGACAGCGGGCGCCTCGGACGGGCCTCGGGCCCGAACAGCTCCAGGAAGTCAGCGACCACGCGATGGGACTTCAGCATAAGACTAGCAAGTCTGGCGTCTTGCCCCCGGATCACACGGGCCAGCATACGGGCCGCTCGGAGGAGGGCCATGGGGCGGCGCGGTCTGCCTGAAGAGGAGGCCCCTGGATTCCGCCCCCGCGATTCGCGGCGACTCTGCGCGCCACCCGAATCGGAGAGGAGACAACATGCCCTGCCGACCAACCGACTCGGCCAGACCACGTAGTCGAGCTTGAAAGATGGGACCCCGACAAGCAGCTCTAGGCACCAAGCGATGGCCAGAGGGGCGAGCGGCACGAGCGGCAGGGGAGACGATGACACCGACGTTATCGGAGATTCTCAAGTCGGACAGCTCGGCGGCCGCCCCCACCATCGACGAAGACACGCGCAGCCGCGCGGCCGGCAGACCTGCCAGCTCGGCAAAAAGACGAAGACCCGATCGACGACGGCGGCGCGATCGGCGCGGCGCTCGAAGCGCGTCGTCTCGCCGCCCTCGTTCTGCACCAGCTTGAGCAGCACCTGCTTCCACAACGCGGCCCGTCCGCGATGACGGCGAGCGGCACTGGACACCGCGGCCGTCGGCGCGCCCAAGACGAGCGCCTCCTCGCTCGAGAAGTTGAAGACCAATTTACCGCCTCCGGGCGCTCAGCAGGAGAGGCTGCAGCCGCGGCCACTTCCGCGCAGAAGGGGGCCGCAGCGGAGCGCACCTCTGCCACCGCCAAGTCACGGCCGTGCGCGCGCACAGTGCAGAGCGACCGCAAGCCCGCAGTCACCCGGGGAAGAAGGACGCGCCTGGGCACAAGAGACCCCAGTTCGGGCTGAACAGGACCTCCAGCCGCCATAGCGAGCCGACGAAGAAAGATGGCTACACACCCGCGCACGCGACCCGAACGGCCATCACCGCAGGAGCTTGTGAAGATCTGCACGCCAGGGAAGACAGCCGCCACATATCGACGCAGCTGAACTTCATCTCGGTGAATTTCTGGAAGAAAAAACACCATGCGGCTAGAAAGCAATCAAGACGGACAACCGTTGACCGCTCTCCAAGATGCCCTTCCCGCCAGCAGGCTGAAGCGACGCCCGACGGATCCACGCGCAAAAACGCTGCGGCGAAGCCGCTTGGCCCAAGGACGGGCGGGCGCACTCGAAGAAGCTCGCGGCGCCAAAGAAAGACACCTCTTTGAAGGTTCCCGGGGGACCACGATGGCGGCGGTCGCATGAACCAGGGCGCCATTGGACAGCCCGCACTTGCAGGGGCGGTCAGGGTCCCAGAACAAAACATGAGAACTCCCAGGGCCCACTTCCACGCAAAGCACCTTGTCCCGAGCCGCCCTGCTTCAGATCAGGAAGTGCACGGAGTTCCTTCCTCGCAGCTGGGCCGAAGCGCTTGGTGGGGACCTGGCCACCCCCCTCAAGGTTGCACTCCTCGGGCGCGAAAGAGAACTCGAAGAGGTAGTCGGAGAC
>CAUYUJ010021871.1:556245-636245 GCA_963575745.1 Prorocentrum cordatum | reverse complement strand
ATCATCACCATCATCACCACCACCACCATCACCATCATCATCCTCTTCATCATCACCATCATCATCACCACCCACCATCACCACAATCATCACCATCATCAGCAGCATCAGCATCATCATCATCGTCATAATTATCATCAGCATCACCATCATCATTATCAGCATCGTCATCATCATCAGCACCATCATCATCATCATCCTCTTCCTCCTTTTCATGATCCTCCTTCTCGCTCCTCGTCCTTCCCCTTCTCCTCCTCATCCTCCCCCTCCTTCTCCTGAGTCCTCAGCCTCCTCCGCCTCATCCTCCTCCTCTTCCTTCTCCTCCTCCTCCTCCGCCTCCTCCGCCTACTCCGCCTCCTCCGCCTCCTCCGCTTCGTTCTCCTCCTCATCCTCCTCCCCCTCCTCCTCCTCCTCCTCCACCTCCTCCTCCTCCTCCTCCTGCTCCTCCACCATCTCCTACTTGTTCCTCCTCCTCCTTCTCCTCCTCCTCCTCCTTCTCCTCCTCTTCCTCCTCCCCTCGTCCTCGATCATCTTCCCCCTTCTCTCTCCCTTTCTTGTGTGATTTCTCTCTCTGTCTATCTCTCTCTCTCTCTCTCTCATTTTATTTCTCTCTCTCGATATCTTTATATATATATATCTCTTTCAAGACATATATTTCTCTCTCTCTCTCTCTCTGTCTCCTGCTCTCTCTCTCTCTCTCTCTCTCTCTCTCTCTCTCTCTCTCTATATATATATATCATTATATATATATATTTCTCCCGCTCACTGCTGGTCCATTCATCATCCCCCCCTAAGATGTGAGAATAGGGGTGGAACAGTTGCGGTCATGAGCCAAAGTTGCGCTGAAGTCCAAAATCGCTGGGAAGGTGCCCCAATTCGGAAGATTTGGGGCCCAAGTCGCCAAAATGCTCAAAATCGTGAAGGTCATTCTTAGGCCGGCAATAGGGCGAAGAGGATAAGGAAGACGATGCGCCGTCGGCCATCCTTTGGATACAGCGTATGTGGCTCAAACTGGTCATCCTGTGATGAGAACTCCGAGCACGCCTGCTCACACCTTCCACTTCGACCTGGGCTCAGCGCATCCACCATGCCTTTCGCTAGCGCCATGGACCTGGGGATCTCAGGAGACAGCGGGTCAAGCGGCAAAATGAGGACGCAACGACGGGGACTGGAAAAAGAAGGATCAGGGCGAGGGCGAGGGCATAGGCAGCAACAACGTTGGCATAACCCACAGCAGCCAAGCGACGGACCTGACAGAGAGCGTTGGTCGCCTCAGCTCCGCTAGCGCTCACGGCATGGCGACCATGCAGGACGACGTCTTGGAGATGCTCCTGATCCCGTCGACTCACTGGTTGGCGAGGGCCAGTCTGGCAGCAAATAAGAACTACATCGACGCAGCGGCCGGCCTACAGGAGTTGTCGCTGGGCGACAACGGTGTCGATCGACCTCGCTTCATTCGGACCACCTTTTGTGACGATTTTCTACCTGGTCGTGAATGCTGCGCGGATGGCTGCCCAGAACGAGTTGGCAAGCACTCGGATGGAGAAGTTCTGGGTCGACCACGTGACGAGGAAGCCCGCGGATGAAATCATGAACTACGTGACTCACTTCTCTGTCCACGCTCCGGGCAGCCAGCGCTTGAAGGATATGGTAGCAGTGCAATGCCAGCTAATCACACATCCAGTTGGCATAGCGCAGAAGCAGATATTGGCAATAGTCTTTTTCGAGGCCAGCGCCATGATCGCGACCGACACTGAAGGCCTGGAGCCGTTCGAAAACGTCTCGAGCATGTTCCTGATCCCGTCGACTCACCGGTTGGCGAGGGCCAGTCTGGCGGCGAACGCTGGGCGACGACGGTGTCGACCTCGTTTCGTTCGCACCACCTTTTGTGACGATTTTCTACCTGGTCATGAATGCTGCGCGGATGGCTGCCCAGGACGAATTGACAATCACCCCGATGGAGAAGTTCTGGACCGACCACGTTGCCAGGAAGACCGCGGTTGAAATCATGAACTACGTGACTCATCTTCTCTGTCCACGCTCCGAGCAGCCAGCGCCTGAGGGGTATGGTCGCAGTGCAGTATCAGATCACCGTCGCTCATCCAGTCGGTGCCACCCTCAAGCAGATCCTGAGTCAGGTCTTTCTCGAGGCCAAGGCCCTGAGCGTGGCGGACGCCGCCCGCAGCCTTCGTACCCGAGGGATTGCGAACCCAGCTCGCTTTGAACGGAAATCTTAAGAAAATGAACTGCCGAGGTCTGCGCTTAGTCCCATCCTGCTCCTCCACATTTTCCTCGCTAGAACCACGCGCGCGCTTCGCGCGCCTAGGTTCCAGCAAGCCTCAGCCACTGACGAGCTCACAGGTGCGCCGCATGTACATACCCACAAATGTGTTTACCATAGCCTGAATCCTGAGAGGTAAGAGTGCGGGCCGATCAGAGAGACTCTTGGAAACCCTCCTTCTCCTCCTCCTCCTCGTCCTCCTCCTCAGGGGCAGTTCAGAGGCTTATGAAATGCTCAGGATCCACCTCGCCAGGAAACTGCTGCGACCATCTGGGGTGTGGGCCTCGGGGCGTGCAAAGGAGGGAATATAATATGTGTGTATATGTATAGAATATGGGTCGGGGTTTGGGCAAGCTTGGGCAGATAATGATACTGGGCGTCCTGAAGTGGACTTCGCGGTGTCAGAAGGAGGAAGTAGAACGAAGACGAGGAGGCAGGTCAGCAAGAGGAAGAGCTTGCCACACGCCCTCCATCTCATCCTCCCAAGAGGGTGCAATAGTGCGGCCGTGTCGAGACAATGAGGCTTATCCGGAATCGAATTCCAGAATCGGAGAACAAACGCTGCAGCATGAGGGAGGTGAGGAGAACGAGGGACATAAGAGATGGGTGGAGATCAACCCGAAACCCGGAACCACAGCCTGAAAACCCTAATACTTGGACGGGAAGGCTAACTCGGAAACGAGTCCGGAGAGCTGGAACTGAAAATGCGGAAAATGAGGAGAGCAGGATGGAGATGAGGTGGAAGGAAGACCGATCCAAAATCGGGCATCCCGGAGCCGGAATCGGGACTCCGGAATCCGGGACCCAAAACCTGGCTATCTGGAAGAAAGGTCCAATCCAAAAAAATGAAACAGGAAGCCGGACGCTGACATCTGGAATGCTGCTGAGAGCCGGCGCGAGGAAGGACGAGGGATGATGGGGACGAAGAGGCAAACAAAAGCACGATGTGGAAGGAAGTCCAACTCAAAATCGGGAATCCGGAATCCAGATCTAAGAGCTGAAGAAGATGAGACGAGAGGGGTGGAGGTCCAACTCGGAATCCGAGACCCGGAGCCCAAAGTCTGGAATCCGAAATCTGGTCATCTGGGTATAAGAAGAAAAGCTGGAAGTCCAATCCGGAATTCAGAACCTGGAATCCACAATCCGGAATCGGGAGATCTAAAGGTCCAATCTGGAATCCAGAACCCAAAATCCAGAATCCGGAACCAAGAGATCTGCACTGGAAATCCAATCCGTCACCCAGAAACAGGAAATCTGGATGGGAGGAGGAAGGCCGGAGGTCCAATCCAGACTCTGGAACCCAGAATCTGGAATCCAGAATCCAGAGATCTGGCGGTCCAATTGAATCCGTAACTCAGAATCTGGAATTTGAAATTCGGAATGCTGCTGAGAGCTGGCGCTGGAGCGAGGGGAAGGAGATGATGGAAGACACGAATGAATCGAGGGAGAAGGTCCCATTCGGAATCTGGAATCTGGAACCTGGAATCCAAAATCTGGAATCAAAATTTCAGGAGGTCCAAGCCAGAATCTGGAACCCCGAATACGGAATCCGGAATCTAGAATCCAGCTATTTGGATGCCTGGCAGAAAAAAGCCCGATCCGGAATCCAGAACCCAAAATGCGAAATCCGGAGATCTGGAGGTCCATTCCAGAATCCGGAACCTGGAATCTGGAATGCTGCTGAGAGCCGGCGCTGGGGAGGAGGGGGATCAGAAGAGGGAGGGGGTGAAAAGAGGGAGAAGAAGGAGATCCAATCTGGAATCCGGGATCCGGAATTCCGAACTCGGACTTCCGAAGCGGACCTCCGGATCGCCACTCCTCGGCCAGGACCCCGATCACGGCTCGCGGAGGGGCGCACCCGGCGCGTGCCCTCGCCGCAGCGCCCCACCGCGCAGCGGCGAGGCCCCGCATATGCCGCGCCCCGCTCGGCCGCCGGCTGCGCGGCCCCTCAGGCAGGGCGAGCAGGCTGGGGGGCTGAGCTGACGACAGTGCAGACGACGACGACGACGACGACGACGACGACGACGACGACGACGACGACGACGACCATGACGACCATGACGACCATGACGACCACGACGACCACGACGACCACGACGACCACGACGACCACGACGACGACGACGACGACGACGACGACGACGACGACAACTGCCCAGAAGGGGAGAGCAAGGATTCCGTGGGTCCATTGACTTCGCGCATCGTGCCACGCGATGCGCGACGCGCGGCTGTCTTCGCGCCCTCGCGCCGCCCGTGGAGAAGGGCAGCCGCTCCGGCCCACGCGCGAAGCGCATTGTGATCTCTGCGCCCCTCGTGATGCCCTGCGAGGTCCCGGATGTGCTGAGGCAGAGGAGGAGGTGCGCAGCCGGGGGTGGGCCAGCGGGGGCGGAGGGTCAGAGTCTCGGAGAAGGCGGCGGCAGGGGTGGCGGAGGCGGAGGTCCGGGCGTAGAGGTGGGGGGCGGACGCGGAGGGGGAGGTGGCGGTGGCGGGTCGAGGCAGGAGGAGAGGCGGAGGAGAAGGATGCTGGGGTGAGAAAGGAGGAGGAGGAGGAGGAGGAGGAGGAGGAGGAGGAGGCCCAGCTTGCTAGCGTCAGGGCTCCTTGCCGTAGTAGAACGGCTTCCTCTGCCTCGCGCCGCCCTTGGCCCCGAGCAGCGCGAGCCGCAGGAAGGGGACGCAGTCGGAGCCACGGTCCTCTTGCCTGTCGCTGAAGCACTGCGCCATTGACACGGCCACAATCTTGCGAGCCGAGTCGATGAACCAGTAGGCGCCCATGCCGTACATCCACAAAGTGCTACCCCGGCGGGCTGGGCCTGTAGCCCGTGGTGCTCCCTGGTCGATGTCGAGGGTGGCGTTCAGCATTGACCACGCGTGGTGGTCCCAATAGAAGCGGAAGTCCTTGCCGCCAAAGTCGTTCCAGCCCTTTACGCGTCCATCGGCCTGCGCGAAGGGTGCCAGGCCATCTCGCCAGATCATGCTCACAGTGCTCCTGCGAAGAACGCGGCACCCGTTTGCGGCGACGCCACCAGAAAGGAGCATTAGACAGAAGCGCGCGTAGTCTTCAGCGGTACTGTAGATGCCGGCGTCGGAGTAGCTCAGCATGCCGCCTCCACCACTGAATACCTTCGAGTGCATCTGGTCGCTTTCCCAGCGTTGCGCTTGAAATGGCGTGCGCGCGCCAGGGTGCTTCGCACGCTTGCAGTCGTAGATCACCGCCTTGCGACCCTGCTTCGATCGCGGTACGTTGAAATACGTGTCCTTCATTCCAAGCGGCTCGAACAGCCTCTCTGTCATGAACTTGTCCAGCGACTGTCCGCTGACCACTTCGCAGACTCTGCCGAGAATCCGCCACCGCGCCACGGGGCCCTTGGGGCGTGAAGCAAGCCACGTACTAACATTCTAGGGGCCCCCAGTCTCCTCACGCAGGGGCAACGCCTCTCGGATGGTCCCCAAAGCTCCCCAACCCTCTTTCAAAGACGGCCCAGGGAGGCCGCCAAAGCCGTCAGAACGGCCTAACGTTGCCTCGTGAGCCAGACCACAGCCCCCAAGAAGATCCCAAGACGCGCCAAAGAGGCGCAAACAGGCTTCCAAGACACTTAAGAAAACCCAGCGAGCCGTCTGGAAATGTCGAAAACACTCAAACATCGTAGGGAAGCATTAAGGTTTCGAAGATGTTGTGTGTCCCTGCCCTCTCGGCTCAAGATAGGTTCAAGAGGGCTTCGAGGAGACGAAAACATACCTAAAGACCCCGATGACGGACATGACAACACACATACACACAGAATAGGAGGGCGCCCAGATGTCCCAAGAAAAAAACAGAACGGCCGAAAAGAGCGCCAAAATGGCCCAAGAGGGACCCAAGAGGCCCCCACGACAGTCTCAACAGCCCCCCCTAGACGGCCGAAAGGGGCCAAGGACGACTCAAGACGGCACCAAGACGGTGCAACACGCCCCCAGACAGGCCAAGAAGCTCTCAAGGGGACCCCAAGAAGAGCCCACAGGAGCCCAAGACAGCCTCAAGAGGGCCGGGGCAGGCCCGATTAGAGACCCTCCAGGAACAGAGACGAGAGGCGTCACATGTTACAGTCTTCTGAGCTGACACACATGGGTGCTGCGCTGGCACGGTGGCAGAACTTGCCGCAGGCAGCTGGACATCTATGCAGAGGCTGTAGTAGTGAAGCGCCCCAGGCTCAGACTGCAGGGGAACGTCCGCCAGGGCATCGCAGAAGCCTTTAAGGTCTGTGATCTCGTGGTCCTTTCCAGTAGGGTATCGACTACAAAATTTGTGTACCCCAGACTTGATTTCCACCTCGAATCTACGACGAACACGTGGAATGTTCGCAAAACTACTGAGTAGTCTAAGTCTGTTTCCGTAGATCCGAAGAGAACACTGAATCTGCGATAAATTAATTCTGTAGTCGATTCCCTACTCGATCCTTCAAGCGTGCCATAACGTGCTTGTACGCGGGCTCATCACCATGGCGGAGGCCTGCGACCTGCGCCACGAGGTGCCGGAGGGTAGCGGGCGTCTTCACAGTCCGGGTGCTCCCGGTGGGCAGCGCAATCCGGTCTGAGAACCTCGTATCTGCCGCCGCGCTTGCAGCGCGGCAGATGCACAGTAGGAGCTGGACCACAAGAAACCTTCCACAAGAAACCCAACCCTGAGACCCCAGGACGTCCATTGATTTCTGGCATGGGAACGTCATGTTCTACATCGCAAAAACATCGAAACCCAAGAAACCCAGGGCACCCTGGAGGCAAGCAGGGTGGCATGGCCTTCCGCGGTAGATTACATCGAGCCCCTGGCTGCTCGTAACCATGAAACGCAGCGTCTCTACAAACGAGAACAGCCCTCCACACACACACACACACACAAGAGAGACTGAGATTCGACAACAAGCTTCAACGCTTTCTCGACTCAGAGGCCGAAGTGGCTCACTTTACCGTTTGGGGGGAATCGGCCTCCAGAAACTCCCAAGATGGCCCACGACACCCCAACAATGCTTCATTGCTTCCCAGACGCCCCCGAGAGGCCCACCTAAGAGGCCCCCAAAAGGCCCCACAGGCCCCCGAGCGGAAACGCAACAGCAATTCAAAGCTCAAACCTTCAGCCGTCGCACACAACCGCATTCAGGCAGCCACATGTGCGCCTTACACCTTCTGGTCAGACTTCTGAAAAGCCTGCTGCAGTTCAGAACTCGAAGGATGTCCAGCCATGTGAACCCCAACGGGGGGTGCTCGACACCCCAGCGCCGACTGGACCCGCAGGGGTAGGGCTCGATAGCGGTCGCAGACGCCTTGCTGCAAAGCTTCCCCGAGCGCGGTGACGGATGCGCGCAGCAGCGCTCACTGGATACTTCTCCACCGGATCGGAGAGACGCACCTTCTGCTCGTCCACGAGCGTCAGGAAGGCTGCCACCGTGAGCGGCTTGGAGCAGCTATGCAGGGCGCAAATGGTCTGAAGGCCGAACGTACGGCCTCGCTCGATGTCCGCCATCCCGGCGGCGTGGGCGAAGGCGCACTTCCCGTCCCTGAAGATCAGGTGCGCGACACCCGAGCACGATCCCAGCTTGTTCACCTCCAGGTCAACCGTGGCACGCAGGAGATCCAGTGGCTCCCGGGTGAGGCCCACCTCCTCTGGGGAGACCACCCGGCAGCCGGCGATACACGTCCGCCGGGCTGTGTTCTGTGAGGAAGATGCTCCTTGGGCTGCTCGTCTCTTCTTCGCCCCCAGCTGCGTCTCCTGAGTCTGCCGCTTCCTCTTCGCCGCCATGGCACTCGGCAATGTCTCGGATAACCGCAGAACTGTCGCAACAGAAAAAGAGAGAGGAAAAGAGAAGGGAAAGAAGGGCACCGTAAGGAAGGGAAAAGTGAATGGCGGAAGGGAGGGACCAGCGATACGTATTCACGTCCATGGCCAAGGAGCCCTGCCGCGTATTCAACAAGACCAATTCTGCAAATGACCCGCGATGAAACAACGTCGCGCGCAGCCTTCCGAAAGATACACAATCTACCTAAGTTCTAAATAGAGGAAGACTCAGCAGTCCCAGGGCGGTGACAACACCTCTGGATTCAGATCCGTTCTCGCCTGCCGTGGCCACCCTCCGCCTACATCTAATCCGCCTCATCCCCCTCCTCATCCTCCTCCTCATCATCCTCATCATCATCACCACCATCATCATCATCATCATCATCATCATCATCATCATCATCATCATCATCATCATCATCATCATCATCATCATCATCATCGTCGTCATCAGCATCATCATCGTCATCATCAATATCATCGTCATCGGCATCATCATCATCCTCATCATCATCATCATCATCAGCAGCATCATGATCATCCGCCGTCCCCTTATCCACCACCACCTCCTTCTCCTCGTCTGTCCGTCCAATCTCCCGAAGGGTTTCAGAGCCGTTCAATATGTTTGAGCCTAGGTTCGGACGTTCGAATATGTCTACCCTGTCTCACCCACGCGCCTCTGCGCGACAGATGCAGAGCACCATCCGGCCACTCACGCACGGCACTCGTATTAGGAGGCTGCTCTGCGCACGTCCCAGCAATCAAGGGAGGGGGATGGGACGGGGACCTGGGCTAGAACAGAAGTACGGACGGGGCGGAAGCGAGGCGGAGTCGAGGACACGGGCGAAAGGGAGGTGGAGAAGGAGAAGAAGGGGACAGGGAGGGGGACTCCGCCCTGTCCTCTGCCCAAATGCGATGACCAGGGAGATAGAGAGAGTTATTTGCTGAGCTGCCTGCTGCTCGGGCAAATATGAGAAGGCGGCGTGGCCGCCACAGCTTCCCCACAGTTCTTACGAATTCATATATACCCAATACCCAAAGTCAATATTCCACTACCCTTACACAATAGAAGGGCGCCTCCTTTTCGAAATCAAGCTCTCAACTAGGGCATTTCACAAATGACATAATGCCGAAAGGTACGATTAAAGATAGAACTCGTGCCTCATCCCTCGCATTGCATATGACCAAATCAGGCGCGACAGCCCTGACACAATTTGATAACGGTTGGTGCTCAAAATCGGGTCATCGCCTGAGGCTTCCGAACACAATATGATACTAAAACCAACTCGAGAATACCCGTAAACGCTTTGAAGACGGTTCGTTTTCACATTCGAATTCTCGCGCGAAGCGTCCTCACGAATTACACACTATCACAAGATCACAGCCGACAAATATGTGTAAGTGCGTCAATGTACCCTCGGATTAATCAATGAGACATGCATTCCTTGCTAAAACAGCCTTCGTCGCACGACAATGAAGCACACAAATGTTCATTCGACGCGCCTTGTCGGTTGGCTCTTGTCTCTGTTGATTTCATGGAATGCGAAATAAACAACAACTACAACTGAAAAATGTGCTGCCCCCGCAAGTGGGTTCATCACCAGTCTCCCCCACTCATGTTGCTCCGACTGGTTAGATCCAGCTGACAGACGCGTATCATATCCTAGCTGCTTCAAAAATCGTTTCGACCTGCACGCGCTGTTGAATCTCCAAAAACTCAGAACCAATTAGGCACCAGCGCCACCGATATGATCACAACCTTGCGCTGATACGCTCTGATGGATCTTCTACGACATACATACAGACCGTGAAGAAACATGCCACGTGCGAGCCGAAAAGAAGGTAAAACAATACCGTGAAGAAACAAGCTGGGCCACGGACGAGCCAAAGCAGAAACCATCCAGGGACCAGCGGGAAGAAACAAGCTGGGTCACGGACCGTGAAGAAACAAGAAGAAACCATCCAGGGACCAGCGGGACCACAGGCGACCAAAAAAAAAAAAAACGTGCAGAGAGCAGCATAGGCGACCATAATGGAAATACAAACACATCCCACACCACGGGGGCTCGAACACCCAAAACAAGGTGAAAGCAGAGACGTTGAGAGACCAGCGAGGCCACGGGCGAGCAAAACCGAGGTACAAATAAGACGGTTCAGAGATAAGCGACGAGCCATGGACATGCGAAAACGGAGGCCGTTCAGAGACCAGCGCGACCAGAGCGACCTGAGGGGATGTGAAAACGATGATCATTAGGGCAGCGGGATCACGGGCGAACCCGAACGAAGTGAAAAGGAAAACCGTTGAGAGACCACTGGGGCCACGTGCAAAGACCAAAGGGGCCACGGGCCGACCAAAAAGAGATGAAAATATGTACATACATACACACATACATATATATATATAAGAATAAACAAATGCCACGGGCGAACTAAAGCGAAATGGAAACGCACACCGTTCAGAGCCCACCAGGGTCACGGGCGACCCAAGACGAGGTGGAAGCGCAGACCGTCCAAAAATCAGCGGGACAAATGGCCATCCAAAAGGACATGAAAATGCAAACCGCTAGACCAACATGGTTACCACGGGGCCACGGGCCAACCAAAACGAGGCGGCAACGAGAAAAGAATCCCAGACTGGTGAGACCACGGGCGAACCGGAAATGATGTAAAAATGCAGACCGTCGAGAGACCAGCCGGGTCATGAACAAAAACGAACTGAAAACGATGCCGTTAACAAACCACCGGGGAAACAGACGAGCAAAAGCGAGGTGAACCGGGGACCGTCGAATGACCACCAGGACCACACGCGACCAAAAAAGGTGAAAATGAGACCAGTTACGAATGTAAATATAATATACATATGTATAAAAAATCATCTAATTTACATGTTTATATACATATATATATATATATGTATATATATCGTTTGCTGTTATACTTTTGTATTGAATGCATTGCTTCGGCTCTGATGAATCCGTAATTCTCTTACAATATAATGCCGTTGCTTGCTGGGTACAATTTTCTCAATTTAGATTATCGAAATTCCCGTTAAAGCTTGCTGAGATTCTGAAACCATTTTCGACCATTTAATCATATTTTCTATTTCGCTCAAAAACAACACCTTGAAATACTAAAGGATCCAACACTAGTGCATTAGGCTTCACGTGTTTGCGCTTCGTGGTTTCCATTATGTTTATAAGACTTCGTCGTGTGTGATGCGCTAACAAATTGCATAATTGTACTTATGTGGATGTCTGCAACATGTACTGCTTCAGAACCACTGCAGAAAAACGCTGGAACTCATAATTTTGCAAGTTGTGCATGGAAGTTGGCATTAATTTGAGGGAGTTTCTTTGGAACTCACGTCATCCTCACCCCCGGCGCGAAGAGCACGAGCCCAGAGCGGCCTCCGGCACCGTTTCCGGACGGATCCGGTGGATCCGCTGGATCCGCTGGATCCGGTGACGAATCCCAAACCGGCGCCCTCGCCTGAGACATCCTCACAAAACGGGCCCCGGGGGGGATGCCCAGAGGAGCCCAGAGCGGCCTCCGGCACCGTTTCCGGACGGTTTCCGGACGGATCCGCTGGATCCGCTGGATCCGGTGACGAATCCCAAACCGGCGCCCTCGCCTGAGACATCCTCACAAAACGGGCCCCGGGGGGGATGCCCAGAGGAGCCCAGAGCGGCCTCCGGCACCGTTTCCGGACGGATCCTGGATCCGCTGGATCCGCTGGATCCGGTGACGAATCCCAAACCGGCGCCCTCGCCTGAGACATCCTCACAAAACGGGCCCCGGGGGGGATGCCCAGAGGAGCCCAGAGCGGCCTCCGGCACCGTTTCCGGACGGATCCGCTGGATCCGCTGGATCCGGTGACGAATCCCAAACCGGCGCCCTCGCCTGAGACATCCTCACAAAACGGGCCCCGGGGGGGATGCCCAGAGGAGCCCAGAGCGGCCTCCGGCACCGTTTCCCGGATCCGCTGGATCCGCTGGATCCGCTGGATCCGGTGACGAATCCCAAACCGGCGCCCTCGCCTGAGACATCCTCACAAAACGGGCCCCGGGGGGGATGCCCAGAGGAGCCCAGAGCGGCCTCCGGCACCGTTTCCGGACGGATCCGGATCCGCTGGATCCGCTGGATCCGGTGACGAATCCCAAACCGGCGCCCTCGCCTGAGACATCCTCACAAAACGGGCCCCGGGGGGGATGCCCAGAGGAGCCCAGAGCGGCCTCCGGCACCGTTTCGGACGGATCCGCTGGATCCGCTGGATCCGCTGGATCCGGTGACGAATCCCAAACCGGCGCCCTCGCCTGAGACATCCTCACAAAACGGGCCCCGGGGGGGATGCCCAGAGGAGCCCAGAGCGGCCTCCGGCACCGTTTCCGGACGGATCCGCTGGATCCGCTGGATCCGGTGACGAATCCCAAACCGGCGCCCTCGCCTGAGACATCCTCACAAAACGGGCCCCGGGGGGGATGCCCAGAGGAGCCCAGAGCGGCCTCCGGCACCGTTTCCGGACGGATCCGCTGGATCCGCTGGATCCGCTGGATCCGGTGACGAATCCCAAACCGGCGCCCTCGCCTGAGACATCCTCACAAAACCAGCCCGGGGGGAGGTGCCCAGAGGAGCCCAGAGCGGCCTCCGGCACCGTTTCTGGACGGACGACCTGACTGCATAACACGCCTGGATATGCCGACGGGGGCGAAGGAGGAGGAGGAGGAGGAGGAGGAGGAGGAGGAGGAGGAGGAGGAGGAGGAGGAGGAGGAGGAGGAGGAGGAGGAGGAGGAGGGGGAGGGGGCAGGCGAGGGAGCCCCGGCCCTGGGGGAGGGGCCCTGAGGGAGCCCTGATGGGCTTCCGGCACCATGGAGAGGTCCTGTGGGGCGGCCGCCCCTTCTTCTCTCGGTCGTTTCCCTCTCGCCCAGAAGCGCGCGCCCCTTCTTCTATATCTACAGAAACTCCCGATCAACCGCAGAGCGGCGGATGTTAATACGTGCATGTCAGCAGTTTGAGCACTTGCTGCTAGCTGGATGTTCCGGATCGAAAGAAACTTTATATATATATATATATATATATATATATATATATATATATATATATATATATAGTACTAGCCACTTTAAGGGAGAATACCTACATGTATTACTTATGTCACAGCTATGTATGAGGTGACGCACGTCAAAACTTTTTTAATATCACATACACGTGTTTGGACACACTGTGCCTTTATTATGTCGGAAACGGATATTCTGCTATAGAATACGCAGATCTTACGTGTAACGAGATGTTCGGTTATAGAAATCGATCACCAGGTTAGTTTGAAGTGCACGTTGGCATTGCATTCACTTCTATGCCAATCGCAATTGCGCGATTTCTTCTCCGCGCAGGCCTCGGCAGAATCAAGAAGGCGCCAACATGAACAAAACATATTGAACAGTTTGGTTCGCGCTCACAGGCCTGAAAAGCAAAGCTCATTTCCGCGCTGAAATCTCTGGTTTGCCGTTCCAACGGCACGAACAAGTTGGAACAACAGCAACGTCAGGCAGGAACAGCAGCAGCAGCAATCTAAATTGGAGTGAGGCGGTTGTTGTGTGATCACTGAAATCTAGCTTCAGGTGGGGCAGATGTGGTGTGGTCACTGAAATGTAAAATTGAAAGAGGCGGTTGTGGTGTGGTTACTGGTGATCACTGGAAACAGGATTGGGGTGAAGCGCATTCGCAAATTCCTACCTGGCACCACAAGCTTCCGAAATCTAGATTATCACGCATTCTAAATCTAATTTGAGGGAGTTTCTGTGGAACTCACGTCATCCTCACCCCCGGCGCGAAGAGCACGAGCCCAGAGCGGCCTCCAGCACCGTTTCCGGACGGATCCGCTGGATCCGCCGACGAATCCCAAACCGGCGCCCTCGCCTGAGACATCCTCACAAAACGGGCCCCGGGGGGGATGCCCAGGGGAGCCCAGAGCGGCCTCCGGCACCGTTTCCGGACGGATCCGCTGGATCCGCCGACGAATCCCAAACCGGCGCCCTCGCCTGAGACATCCTCACAAAACGGGCCCCGGGGGGGATGCCCAGAGGAGCCCAGAGCGGCCTCCGGCACCGTTTCCGGACGGATCCGCTGGATCCGCCGACGAATCCCAAACCGGCGCCCTCGCCTGAGACATCCTCACAAAACGGGCCCCGGGGGGGATGCCCAGAGGAGCCCAGAGCGGCCTCCGGCACCGTTTCCGGACGGATCCGCTGGATCCGCTGGATCCGGTGACGAATCCCAAACCGGCGCCCTCGCCTGAGACATCCTCACAAAACGGGCCCCGGGGGGGATGCCCAGAGGAGCCCAGAGGAGCCCAGAGCGGCCTCCGGCACCGTTTCCGGACGGATCCGCTGGATCCGCTGGATCCGGTGACGAATCCCAAACCGGCGCCCTCGCCTGAGACATCCTCACAAAACGGGCCCCGGGGGGGATGCCCAGAGGAGCCCAGAGCGGCCTCCGGCACCGTTTCCGGACGGATCCGCTGGATCCGCTGGATCCGGTGACGAATCCCAAACCGGCGCCCTCGCCTGAGACATCCTCACAAAACGAGCCCCGGGGGGGATGCCCAGAGGAGCCCAGAGCGGCCTCCGGCACCGTTTCCGGACGGATCCGCTGGATCCGCCGACGAATCCCCACAAAACGGGCCCCGGGGGGGATGCCCAGAGGAGCCCAGAGCGGCCTCCGGCACTGTTTCCGGACGGATCCGCTGGATCCGCCGACGAATCCCAAACCGGCGCCCTCGCCTGAGACATCCTCACAAAACGGGCCACGGGGGGGATGCCCAGAGGAGCCCAGAGCGGCCTCCGGCACCGTTTCCGAACGGATCCGCTGGATCCGCCGACGAATCCCAAACCGGCGCCCTCGCTTGAGACATCATCACAAAACGGGCCCCAGGGGGGATGCCCAGAGCGGCCTCCGGCACCGTTTCCGGACGGATCCGCTGGATCCGGTGGATCCGCCGACGAATCCCAAACCGGCGCCCTCGCCTGAGACATCCTCACAAAACGGGCCACGGGGGGGATGCCCAGAGGAGCCCAGAGCGGCCTCCGGCACCGTTTCCGGACAGATCCGCTGGATCCAGTGGATCCGCCGACGAATCCCAAACCGGCGCCCTCGCCTGAGACATCCTCACAAAACGGGCCCCGAGGGAGATGCCCAGAGGAGCCCAGAGCGGCCTCCGGCACCGTTTCCGGACGGATCCGCTGGATCCCGTAGATCCGCCGACGAATCCCAAACCGGCGCCCTCGCCTGAGACATCATCACAAAACGGGCCCCGGGGGGGATGCCCAGAGGAGCCCAGAGCGGCCTCCGGCACCGTTTCCGGACGGACGACCTGACGGCATAACACGCCTGGATATGCCGACGGGGGCGGAGGAGGAGGAGGAGGAGGAGGAGGAGGAGGAGGAGGAGGAGGAGGAGGGGGAGGGGGCAGGCGAGGGAGCCCCGGCCCTGGGGGAGGGGCCCTGAGGGAGCCCTGATGGGCTTCCGGCACCATGGAGAGGTCCTGTGGGGCGGCCGCCCCTTCTTCTCTCGGTCGTTTCCCTCTCGCCCAGAAGCGCGCGCCCCTTCTTCTATATATACAGAAACTCCCGATCAACCGCAGAGCGGCGGGATTCACTGCTGTCGGCATGTATACACACAGCTATAAATACACCAAACAGGTAACACATATTCAACAAGATGACCCCTGCGACGAAAACACCATCAAGTTGAACCTGTACTTCTGATATATGGTGTGCATGTGTGTGTGTTTGCATGTGTATATGTGTATGTATGCGTGTGCCTGTGTATTAGCCTGATGTAAGTATGGGTGTATGTATACATAGGTTTGTATGAATATATGTATATTTAATCGGACATGGCTATTGTTATGTATGTCAAAATGTGCGCGCCGACACTCGTATAGGTATGTACGCAGGCATGGCGGGGAGCTCGCACGACTGCCCCATTGGCAAGGTTCGCATGCGCCCCCCCCACACCACGTCGGCACACCCGTCACACGCTGCGCGGCTTCCCCCGGACCATTCTGGCACACCCCTCACGCGCTCCATGGCTTCATGGGGAGCCCCATCTGAAAGCCCCACTGGCAAAGCCCCACGCAACGCCGCCCCCCGCACACACACACACACACACACACACACACACACACACACACACACACACACACACACACACACACACACACACACACACACACACACACACACACACACACACGCTTGCGCGCACACGCACACGAACACACACACACACACACACACACACACACACACACAAACACACACACACGCACACACACACAAACCCCACCCCCACCCCAACCCCCACCCCCAATTCGGCGCACCCTCGCGGCCCCATAGGGAGCTCCACCGAAGGCCGGCCCCAGCGGCACGCCCCCCCCCCAAAAAAGAGCCTAACTGGCAGAATTCGCCTGCGCGCCCCGCACCGTTTTAACATCCTACCAGACCACCTCAATCCAACCCGAAGATCCACACGTCGGGCTGGGAAGGGGCACGCGTCTCACGCGCGCTTGCCCCAGTAAGAGCTGCGGGCATCCCACCAGCCCTTTAGGGCGCAAGTGGTTTGGGAGGTTGCCTCTTCCACTCCCCTCCAAACGGGGGGGGTCTACCTCTACCCTACCTCCTCTCCTGGTCGATCATATAAAGGATCATGAATAAGCATTGCTCCTCGGAAACACAACATTCGCCTCTTGAAGCGCCATTGGGGCATGGGCGCCCCTTTTTCTTTCCACATGGGGTTCTCGCTATGACATTGACCGCGCGGAGACGAGAGAACACCTCCAGTCGTCAGGTAATATTTCTCTGACTCACTCATGTAGACTCACTCATACTCAGACTCACTTATGACTCGTAACCATTAGCGAAGCAGCAGAAACTTAAAGGCAACGCCAGAGGGTCAGTTGGCTCGACGAATTCACGACAGAAGTGCCTCGCACAGCTTCCCTAAGAGCGAAGCGACGAAGTTATAAATAATTCAGGCGCGCCGGGGGGGCTAGCTGGCCCGAAAAATCCCGACGGAAATGTTGTATATTTTTGGTCGGTTAAGGATGAGGTTCTCGAAATTTTACAATTCGTTAGAGCTCTAATAGTTTTTCTTCCCATGTTCGATCTCACCCCTGCTCGCCATCTTGATATCAAGTCGATCGGCTGGATATTACTATTAAAAAGCATGTGGGTGGGATCGGCTGTTCAGTTTTATATCGGCAGGTGCTGTCGGTTTTCTGAATTAAACTCGAGCTGTAGATGAGCCACAGAGCTGTTCGGCGCAGCAATCGAAGGAAATCATCAGGAGCGCAAGTACCAAGCATCTAGAGGCCTGAGATCGGTCTGCTACCAGAACTGGGACAACACTACTATTCATACTCTACTCAGTGTTTTAGAGGTGCTGTCGGTTTTCTGAACTTACTCGAGCTGTAGATGAGCTACAGAGCTGCTCGGCAAATTAATCGAAAGAAACTCATCAGGAGCGCTAGTCTCAAGCATTCAGATGTCGTAGATCGGTCTGCTACCAGAGCTGGAACCCAAAAAAAAATTGAACGATGCGCATGATTTAAGAGATGATGGTAGGTATCTCACTTCATTCGAGCTAAAGCTGGCTACGCAGCTGAGAAGCACTTTTCGAAACAAATAATGATTAGGAGCATTCGCGCACGGCATCGACACGCCTCAATTCGGCCTGCAAGCTGCGACTGAAAACTACTCGAACTGCAAATACTTTACGAGAGATGATGTGCATTTCCTCAATAGAAATCGACGTCTAGGCCAGCTACGGAGCTCAGATGCACACCAATCGACAGGGAATGCTGAGATGCGTCAATCTAAAATATCTAGACGCCAGAAGTCGGTCTGCAAGAACTGTGGCCCAAAAACTGTTTACGATCTATCATTATTATGAGGGACGGTGTTTAATGTCTGAACTCGACTGGCGGGCAAGCTAGGAGGCTGGAAAATATTCCGCTCAACTGAGAATCATCAGAAGCACTCCTCTACAATAGCTGGGAAACAGACTGTTCGAATGGGAATGGGAACTACACCACGGCACCAGTCGGCAAATAAAACATTACAAATTCAGGGGGCAAGACGGAAGAGATGGCAGAACACCGGCCACTGGAGCCAGCACAGCCGGCCGGCGGGCGGCAGCGCTGCCGGACGGAGGACGGGGGGTGAACGAAAGAGGAAAACAAAGACAGAGACAAACGAGGGAGGGAGGGGGAGGGGGAGGGGGCACGCAAGCAGGCAGGGGGGGGCCAGGAGGAAAAGGAGCGGGAAGCGCCAGACGCGCCCGGCGAGAATACGCCAGCGCGAGCACCACACAGAGCCCGCGCGGGGAGGAGGGAGCCAGGGAGAGGAGGAGGACGGCGGACGACGGCAACGACAGCAGCAAGCAGAGGGGGGGGAGGGAAGGAGGAGGGGAGAAGAACGAGAAGGGGAGAAAAGGAGAGAGACGAAGGAGAACGAAGAACGAGGAGAAGGACAGATCCATACGCCGGGCTGCCAGGAGAACTAATTCCGGAGGCTGTGCGACGCCATCGGCACGCGCCAACTGTAAAGATGCGGCCAAGACGGCCTTTGGGCAGAATCGACACGAAGCAATTTGGCAAGAAGGCGTTGAAACAATTTCACATTGTCAGCGGAGATGACTGAGTCTGGAAGCAAAGTATACACTCTCGTACCACCCAGTGCGGAACGCACAAGGTAGTCAGGGGCACGGAGAGAGCATGGGCCACGCAAGCGACGGAAGTGGCGGCGAGGGGAGCGGGGAGGAAGAAGGGAGGAGTCAACGGAGAAAAAAAAACTCCGATGCACGGAGGGCTGAAACCGAGTACTGCGCGGTGAATAAGGCCCAACTTGGCTATATCTCTGCGGGCAGCAAGGGGGGCAAGATTGAAGTTGCGCAGAGCTTCGTGCTCAGTTATGCCCCGGGCACGTAAAAATCCCGCCTGGACACGGTCAAGCGGCAACAAAACAAAATTCGAAGCGCATGAGAAAGCTGGCGTTCGATATTCTATGAAAGAAAGAATGCGCGCTTTATATAAGACAACAAGCTCAGCGACAGCGCGGCAACGCCGCGACCGAAGCAAGGCCTGAAGACGCCAACCACATTCGTGCACACACTCTGATACGGCATCAGACATGACAAACTTGCAATCAAAAGAAACACCGAGAATTTAAAAATTGCCACCGGAAGGGC
This sequence comes from Prorocentrum cordatum, assembly GCA_963575745.1. NCBI lineage: Eukaryota > Dinophyceae > Prorocentrales > Prorocentraceae > Prorocentrum > Prorocentrum cordatum. The sequence goes on along the minus strand of CAUYUJ010021871.1, from coordinate 616,914 downwards.
GGCTTCGTGAAATAATACGCCGCCCCTTTCGAAGCTTCAAACAAAACAGCGCCGGCGCGGCCCCGCTCGTGCAGACGCGACTGGCGCTGCCCAATAATAGCAGGGATCCCCTCGTCAGAAGAAGAAGGGAGGAAAGGGCGGAAGGCGTTGAGATCGTCGGCATGAACAACTTCTTGAAAAAGTAGTCTGACAAGTGCTTTGCTGGCATCGCTGAACAACAAAAAAAATGCGCCAAAAAGGCGGGCCCAAAAAACAGCCCCTTGAAACGCCGCGTTGCCATGCTACTGAGACGCGAGAAAGCACCGCTAACTGCAACGCGGGCCTTCCGGGCCTCCAGCCAACTAGAAAAAAACTGCGCACAATGCTGGGGGGGTACCACAAGCGCGTAGCTTCGCAAGCACGCGGCCCGAATTCACACGGTCAAAGGCGCCGGACACGTCGGAGCGGCACAATCCGATCCGCGCCCCCTCAGCGAGAAGGCGGAGCCAAGTAAGCAAGAAATAGACGTCGCATCTCTGGCGCCGCGCCCAGGGCAAGATGCAAATTGAAAGGGGCCAAAACAAAACGAGCGGGACACACGAAGAGACAAGAATGAGAGAATAATACGTTCGGCGGCGCACTTCGCCAGTTCGACGCTAATCAAACTCGAGCTGTGGACAAGCAAAAAGCTGCGAAACAATTTCTTCTCCCCTGCCTCCTTCTCCTCCTCCTCCTCCTCCTCCTCCTCCTCCTCCCCTTCTCCTTCTGCTTCTCCTGCTTCTCTAATATTTTCCCACCGGACCTCTGCAGCGCCATTATCTCCACCAAGTCACACACAATAAAGAGCTACATCCAGGGTGGGAAGAAAATTCTCCCACAGAGCCACCGAAGCTCGACAGGCCGGCGGGGAAACAACAGGAGGGCCAGAAAGGGATAATAAGGACCAGAGAAAAGCAAAGGAAAGACGAACGAGGGGGAAAACAAAAAGATAGAGGGAGAGAGAGGAGAAGAAAAACAAAAAAAAAATGCGGAGAGCAAAGGGAAGACGAAAAAGAAGAGAGAGAGAGAGAGAGAGAGAGAGAGAGAGAGAGAGAGAGAGAGAGAGACAGAGACAGAGAGAGAGAGAGAGAGGGGGAAACAAAAAGACAGAAAACCAGAGAAGACAGCAGGCAGCAACGAGAAGCAAAACGACAAATGAAAGGAGGGAGGAGAGGGGAGAGGGGGGGAGGAAAGGCACAAACCCCGTGCACGGCGAACGCGCAGCGCGCGCGCCAAAGGGAGCGGAACGATGAGAGCAGGAGAATAAAGGACGACGAGAAACGGCAGCAACAGGCAGCAAACCAACCCAGAGACGAACAAACCAACCAACCATAAAAAGAAAACAAACAAAAAGCAAAAAGAGAATCAGAAAAGGAGAGAGAAAACTGGAACAAAAAAAGAGAGAGGAAGAAACGAAAACAACAGAGAAACGGGGAGGAGAAAGGGAGAGAGAGAGAGAGAGAGAGGGGGGAAAACAAAAAAAAAAAAAAAAAAAAAAAACTGGGATACTAGCTAAGCGGATTGGCAAACGGAACGCAAAAACATAATATCTGCGCCATCAAAATTCAATTTGGCCATATTCCTGCAAAACTGCAGTGAAAATCGTCGACATCCGCGATGGTCTGATATAGATTTGCATACTCCTACAAGACCAAAAACAAACAAAAAAAAACAATACCGGGGAGAAGAGCGGAATGGCAAACCGGAAAATAAGGACGAGAATTAGTGGGCGGAACATGTCAAACACGACGGTACAAAAATCGACGGGAAAAAATTGTATAACGCTTCGTTTTTGTTTTCCAACCAAACGAGAAAAGCTAGAATGAAAAATCTCAGAACGAATAAATTAAAAAAGAAGAAAAGAAAAGAACCCAAAAAAAGAAGAAGAAGGAAAAATAAAGAAAATAAAAGAAAAAGAAACAAAGAAACAATGCAACAATATTTGCAACCCATATATATATATATATATCATGACAGAATACAAAAACGTCATGCGTTGAAGAGCGGCAATCAAACATCACGCCCAACAACTTAACTGATGCTCCGGACAAACGGCTCCAAAAAATGATGCCGTCCTTGAAAGCGACTCAAAAAACAACGCCCCATCGAACGTATAAGGGCCCATTGTCTGTGACACTGTTTTCGCTTACCCGTGACGCACTGGTTCAAGTCTGGAGAACTCGAACGGCCGCGCGAAAATCTGCCAATGAGACAAAGGTTAGTGCCTTTGTAAAGCATATTCTGAATGCAAACAGACCGCGACAATTTACCTTGAAAAATAACATTGGAAACGGCGACGCAACCAGCTAGCGAACACTCGGAATAAACTCTGGAGGAACAAAACAGTAATCTTAATGACAAACATACACACAAACAGAAACCTAAGAAACATCAGAACAAGAATCTCGCACGGCTGCTCCCAATTTATCTGTTTTTGTATTATTATTGTATGTATATATATATATAATATCTCTTTTAAATATATATATGTGTATATATATATATATATAAATATATTCATGATTTTATTTGAATTATTGTTTCTTATGTTTTTCATTTTTATTGTTTAATACTTGTTTATAGGCCTCGGCACGCGACAACAACTGACGAATGACACATCAAAAGTATTAGCCTGCTGCGTGCTCGCTTGACGAGCAAGCAGGTCAGTGGGAGAGCCCGGAAATGAGCGTATGTTCTGCTTCAACCAACTCCAGGTGCCTTACCACAGCCGACTGGGAAACTGGGTAAGGGTTCACGAATCGAGGATTCGGCGGCAGATTCAACAACACAGCACGCAACCACGAATCCAAGCTCACAGCCACACGCTTCTCGTGACGATCGGTGGCACTGTCGATGGTACGGGCCCGTCGTTTTCCCATGCGCTAACGAGGGACACAAAGCCGACGTCTCGGTCGGACTTGAGCCAACAGTGAAACAATACAAACTGCACAGGGTCTGAGGTGAGGCTGGTCACGCTGCCGCGCCCAGTCTGACCAGAGCGCCCTGGAGACGATGCCCGTTGCCAGGCAGAGCGTCTCAGGTTCCAGGAAAACCGCTCTCAAAATATGCGTTCGGGGACCCTTCGGAAATGATATCTGAAAAGGGTGCCCAGAGCCGAAAACATGCTGTAGGAGGGCCCAGGACCTCTAAACACGGGGAAATTCCACTGCGGAACATCCCAGACCTCGATCTGCAGGTCCTGGGGCCCAGAACGGACAACTACAGCAGAAATTGGTCAGACATATGATCCTAAAAACCAGTTGCGCACATATGCTCAAATGGTTCTGGCTCGCCCAAAAGTGCACCTACGCACCCAAGACTCGCCAGAAATATGAAACGAAATGCACTGAATGCAAATATGATGACTAATAAGTCCTAGGTGCAACAAACACGCTTCTAGAGTACAGATGTAGAAATGGACGCATTACGTGCAAATTATGCGAGGAGGCATTGGGAGAGGGATACTACTATTGTGTAAAATGATTCCCAGCATCCCCCTAGCCCTCGACCTGTGCCGAAGCATCCTTTGCCTCTCAAGTCACTCGCAATCGGCGGCGCGCAGGGGCGGCACCAGCAGCCGGCTCACTCACGAGCGGGTACAACCAGCGATACTCCTCGGTCGCTAGGTCGACCCACTCGGACTTGCCGTCCACGTCATCGCTTCGCACGATCTCGACGCGGCCGGTCGCCGACTGGCTGATCACGTTGTGCCTGACCCAGGGGCTGCCCTTCATGATCTCCAGCTGCAGCTCTTCGTCCTTGATCGGAACGTCCAGCTCGGCGAGCTCGAAGAACCTCAGCCTGTCGACGTGCACGGGCTGACTGAAGCCCAGTGACGTGCTGCCCGCATCTGGGTCTGCCAAAATGGCGGACTGCGGGCTTACCATCTTGTGGATGCGGTAGATCCTGGGGCGGAACCTCTGCAGCAGCCTCGTCGAAGCACCGTCCACCGCACCGATCGCGCGGGCCACCAAAGCGGGCGGAGCGCGGAGGAGGACTACGTCGCCAACCTGGAACTCCCGAGCGCCCGGCTCCTGCAGTGCGCGCGCGTGCTGCTCCTCGTCGTGGGCCGCCTTGATCTCCCTGGCCACCGTGGCGTGCGTCGACTCCAAGTGCTCGATGAGGTCGCGCACGTAGTGGCCGGGCTCGAGCGCCTTGCCTGGCTCGAGCCTCCTGAAGACCTCCTCGATCGGCCCCTGCGGCAGCATGCCAGTCACGATCTCGAAAGCAGACCTGCCAGAGCGGTGAGGCATCGGCGTCGCGCGAAGGCACCACTGCGCCAAGGGTACCCAGCGCGCCCAGCGCTCAGGGTGCGAGCTGCAGTAGCTCGCCAGGATCCTGTTGATCTTCTGGTGGCGCGCCTCCACGAAGCCCTGCGACTCTGGGTGGTAGGCGCTGCCCAGCGAGTGCTTGACCCCGAGCAGATCGTTGATCTGGGCCACGATCTCGCTCGTGAACGCACTGCCCCTGTCGCTCCGCAACACCGGCGGAAAGCCGGCCAGGTCAAACATGACGTTCTCCACCAAGAACTTCGCCCACGTTGAAGCCGAGTTGTCGGGCGCTGCCTTGAGCCAAGCGTAGTGCGAGAAGGCGCACTCCGCGTGCAAGATGTAGCTGCAGCCCTCCGACTCTGGCGAGATCGGCCCAAGGTCGTCGATCCCGATCAGCCTGAAGGGCCTGTCGTAGAGCTCCATCCTCGCATCGGCAGTCAAGCCGCGCGCCGGCTTCACCATCCGGCAAACGCTGCACGACGAGATCCACTTCTGAACGTCGTGCCCCATCCCTGGCCACACGAACTGCTTCGCGAGCTTGGCCAAGGTGTCCTCGGCGGAGCTGTGCATGCCCATGGTCTCGCTGTCGTGGTAATAGAGAAGAAGCTGCCTCATCAACGGCAGCCTGTACAACCGCCCATTGTAGCGAAAAGCTCGAAGACCACCGCGGGGCACGACAACCTTCGGAACGAAGCCCAACGACGTCGAGTCCCACTCGTCCTTGTAGAGAAGCCCGTCCCTGTAGCTGTAGCCGCCCATCATGCGAAGTGCCACTGAGGATCGCCGTGCCGCTTGGCGACCGCCAACACCTCGAGCAGCAAGGTGCGCCTTCAAGTCCTTGTACATCTTCTCATTGTCAATCATGCGGTTCTCGTCCTCGTAGCGGCGAAGAAGTACATGAGCAGCGTAGATGTCCGCGAAGTCCTCATCCCTTTGCAGAAGCGAGATGACCTGAGCCCGCTGTATTGAAGATGGGCTTGAAGGTATCAACTCGGTCAGCTCGTCGAAGGCCTTCGGCGCGGGTGGCGCTGGTGGAAGGTCATCCGCAGCAACAGCTCCCTCCTCAGCAGCATACCACACCTCGACGACAATGTCGCGCCGCTTGTCCAAGCCCCGCTGCAAGTAAGACGCGGTCGTGTCCTCGTCGATGTCTATATCCTCGAGGATCTCGCCTGTCCTGGCGTCCATGGTCTTGCGCTTGATCATCTTCCCCGCGCTATCTGGGACGTAGAACTGGCTCGCCTTCTTGATCTCGACCCGCAACTGAGGCCTGTCAGCGTGAACGTCAGGAACCGCGGCAGGTCCAGGTGGACCAGAAGTAGGCGGAGTTGCTCGAGCAGCCCCATGACGAAGCTGAGTAATTCGGCGCTGCCCCTCGGCCACGAGGAGACTGAAGGACACGCCCGATGGGAAGCGGTCGACGACGCCCTCGGTGATGAGACTGTTCATGCAGCGGTTCGCCTGCTCGGAGCAGTCCACGCCCAGTCGGCCAGTCGCGCTCAGCGTCTTGACGTAGCCGACCACGATTCGCTCGCAAAGTGCGCGAGGGCACGGGGCAGATCTCCTCGCCATCGCGCCTGTCAGCATCACCTGGTGCTGGACGTGGTTGCACAGCCGCCCGATGTCCTTCAGCGCAGGCGCCTTCCCGGCGAAGACCTGCGGCTTCTGGTAGGGCGCCCCGTCCTGGCAGTGGTCGCTGCGAACGACCTCGAAGCCATCGAAGCCCATCATGCAAGAGTACTCGAACAGGAAGAGCAGATACGACATCAAAGGGTTCTCGAAGGTAACCACAGCGCCCTTCGTCATGAGCGCCATCGCGAAGTAGCAGACCGCACGAGCCAACTTGTTGTAGTAGGCAACCTCCTCGTTCGTCTCGTCGCCATATGAATTGTCCAAAGACCGGACCTTTTCGGGCGACGTCTTCGCGATGCTGAAGTTGGTGCACGGGATCGCGAAGTGGTAGACATCGTAGGGGTCCTCGTAGTGCTTGCGCTTCCACTCGCGCGCAGCTGGGCAGAGGAAGTCCATCCGCCCGTCGATCCTGCTGTCGAACCTTTCGGCGTAGCCTCCTGCTGCTTCCCAGATGCGCGATAGCATCGCGCCAGCCTCCTTCGCAGACTCCACTCCGCTGAACACCTCGCACAGCCGGCGGCCCTTCAGCGGCTTGCCCCGCAGTTCTGCTGGGAGCGGGTCCACCCCGCTGCCCAAGATCTCGTGCCCACGGCATCGGTAGACCTCCACGCCGTTAGGAAGTCGTCGAACGAACTCATGAGCATGGCAGAACTGCTCGGCGGACTTCAAGGTGTCACGCACGGGCCTCCAAACGCTGCGACTGAGAAAGTCTGGGCGTCTAGGATGCACGTGGAAGGTGTGGCCCTCGAACGGATCGCCGTGCCTCCTGAAGAAGCCTGTGCCACTGAGCGGTCCCAACCCGACCGCTGGCTCAACCTCCAAGCTTTCAACTGGGCGGTCTAGCACCGCCTCCACGTGGGCCCGGGCCAGGTCCTCGGCCTTCTTGCGCCCTGCAAGCGCCTCCTCGGAGCCCTCGGCGACCCCGTTGGGCTTGCACCTGTACCAGATCGTCTTGCGGGTCACGCCGTCGTTGCACACCTGCGGCTGCCGGTAGGAGACGGTGAAGTTCTCGCCCCGGTCGTCGCACACGTACATGACCCTGTAAGGAAGGACTCGAGGATCACGGGGGAGCCTCGGGTCAACTGCTGGAGCTCCCTGAGCCGCTGCCTCGACTGGTAGAAAGCTAACCAAAGCGTGTCGCGGGCATGAGCCGTCTCACGCATGAGTATCGATGAACTTAGGGTGCACCTCGAGCTCGTCCTTCTCGAAGTCCACGGTAGAAGACACCAACCTGCACAACGTCGCTGCAACACGAGGGTCGCCGTCAGCATAAGCAAGAACTGAAGATTGGAGCACAGCGAAAGAATCCAGCTCGGAGTCGGAGTACTCCAGGTCCCCGCCGTCGGTGCCCACCTGATCCAGGGAAGACGGCCAAGTCACGTGGTCGTCGGAATCCTCCAGGCTCGCGCCCTCGGCCTGCTGGTCAGGTACTATAGTGGCAGCGCCTCGCGTCATCGGGCCTGCCGTACCAACATGGTACTTCGATCTTGTCGGAGAAAGGGAAGTAGAAGGAGCCGCCATCCGGTCAGTGGCGGTGGCCTTTGGGGCCTGCGTCTGGTCCTCAACGCTATTGGCGGCGTTCCTCGCCTGCACCTGGTCCTCGGTGCTCGTGACAGCGGCGGTCCTCGCCGGCGCCTGGTCCTCGGCGCTCTTGAAGCTGGCGGTCCTCGCCTGCGTCTGGTCCTCGACACGCCTCTTGGGGGTGGCGGTCCTCGCCGGCGCCTGGTCCTCGGCGCGCTTCTTGGTGGTGGCGGTCCTCGCCGGCGCCTGGTCCTCGGCGCGCTTCTTGGTCTCCTTCTGGCAGTCCTTGCCGTCAATCTCCTCAAGGAAGCGATCCATCTGGGCCTGTTCCTCAGCCGTAGACGGAGCGGTGAACATCTGCTCGATGACACGACGAACGGGCCCACCTGGCACTCGAAGAGTATGGAGAACATCCCGGTCCTCGGGATTGCGACTGGGAGCGTCGCCCAATATGTTATCTTCACCACGTAGCCAAACACGTACAACTCGCGAGCCCAGGTCCTCTAAGTCCAAGGCCCAGCGCAGCAACTTCTTGGAGATGCGCTTGTTGGCGAACAGCGAGTCGGTGAAGATGTTGTTGCGGTGGTCGGTGTAGACGATCACGACAAAGCCCTTGGTCAGGTGGTGCGTAGCCGAAAGCGCCTCACGTAGACCGCACAACTCGCGCTCGAAGGTGCTCCAGCCCTGCTCGGTAGCGTTGAAGCCCCGGCCGACGACGACAACTGGACGCAAAGGCCCATCCTTCTCGCGCCTCTGAGCCAGCGTAGCCGCCCACGCGATGTCGGAGGCGTCCACGTACAGCTCGATCGGACGGCCAGACTGAGGGTCAGCCGCGGCCGCGCAGTCCAAAGTTGCGAGTCCAACCTCGCGGGCCAAGGAGCGCTTCAGCTTCTCGAAAGCCTGCTGGGCGTCCTTGTCCTTCTCGTAGTCCACGAACTTCGCGCCCTTCTTCATGTAGCGCTTCAGCGGAATCTCGATGGACGAAAAATTCGGGATGGACTCGCGCACGAAGTTACAGTACGCGCGGAAGCTGACAAGGTCGTCGATGCTCTTGGGGTTCGGCCACTTCTCGATCTTCTCTGCCTTGCCTGGGTCCACGTAGCGAAGGCCTCGACCGAGCTTGAAGCCCAAGAGATGAATGAACTCATGCGCGAACTTGCTCTTCGCCAGCTTGAACTGGATATTATTCTCGCGGGCGGCCGAGAGGAAGCGGACGCAATGCTCGATATGCCTGTCTACCACGTCGTCGTCGGTGTCGTTGTCATAGGCCTCGGTAGACAACGTGCAGTCATCCATGAACACCGAGTGGAACTCCTCGTCGCTGGGCCCGCGCACATCGCCGAACGTCCAGTCCATGAGCTTCTGGAAGATCGCGGGGCCCTGCTTCGCGCCAAACAAGAGCACGAGCGGGCGCAGCACCCCGCGCTTCGTGACCAGCGTGAAGACCCGCTGAGCCTCTGGAGCAAGCTCTATCTGGGTGAAGCCCCAGATGCAATCGAGCTGCGTGTGCAAGGCGCCGTTCTGGGCACGCTGCAAGCATTCGTCAGCTCGAGAACTCGGCCACGCCTCCTCCTCGGTGCAGCTGTTCGGGTAGCGGTAATCTCTCACTGGTCTGCCCAGCAAGCCTTTGTTGTCCTGGTCGACTACGAACGATGGCGAGCCCCACTCCGACCGCTCGCCAGGCAGAAGCCAACGAGCCTTGCCCTCTTCCACTTCAACGTCCTCGTGGTAGCGAAGACGCAGGTCGTCGAACCTGCTCAAGGGGAACGGCTGCGTCACCTTGGGCGTCGCATCAGCACGAAGCTTGATGTCGGCCACGAAGTCCTTGACGCGCGGCGGGTTGCAGCCAGGCAACCACAGGCAAGCAGTGAAGACCCGTACGACCTTCGTCAGGAACCGCTGGCGCTGCTTCCGCGTGAGCTGGGGGCCCAGGAGCGGCGCTGCCTGCTTCTCGGCCTCATCCTTGTACGCTGGCGACTCCTGGCCAGGCCACTGCACCTCGGCCTTGCGCTTCTTCCTGTCCTCCTCGATCTCTTTCACGAGGTCAAGGAAGAGCTCCTCGTGGCGGGCCTTCTTCCCGCGCGTTTTGTAGGACGTCTTGAGGAACTCGGCCACCGTGGAACCAGATCCATGGTCTGTCCGACCTGAGCTGGTAGGTTGCCCTTCGTAGTCCTGGTAAGCCTGGTGCCGAGCCTGGTGCATATGGTAGATCTCGGCAGCGCGCCTGGACTCCTCCTTGCCTAGTGCCGTCAGTACCTCGACGTCGTGCTGCGTTGCCTCGCGAGCACGAAGTAGGCGAAGCCCAGGTCCAAGATGAACACGCTCATGTGCAATCAGATCCACATTGAACATGCCGTTCTTGACCACCATGGGGCCCTCGATCACCTGGATGCCATCAGGGAGAGCAGGGCCTGGCTCAATCCAAAAGCTGCTTGACCTTGCGTCTGGAGGCGCACGCATCGCGACAGTCTTGACCATGCTCTGGCCAGGGGGCGTCTCCAAAACCTTGTGGTCCGAGACGCGCAGGAAGGTGTGGGTGGCGGGGTCGTCGTTCTCGCCTGGGAGGACCGTCGGAAATCGAACTCCGAGCGAACGTAGCTCGATCTGGTCCTTGTCCGGGACAAAGCCGCACCGGTCTAAGGTAGGCTTCCCAATCAGCAGGTCCTCCGTGCAGTCCTTCACGACAAGGAATCCAATCGAAATCGTCTCGGCCTTCGCCACGCCATCCTCGCGGAAGCTGACCTCCAATGTCGCCAGCCGGTTGACAGTCACGGTCTGGCCCTTCTCGAACGACTTGCAGATGATCGGCTGGATCTGCTCCACGTCCTTGACGAAGTCGGCCGTCTTCGGCTCCCTGAGTAGCGCTTCCAAGAAGCCACGGTCGATGGAGTTCCGAGTCGCACCAGTGTCGAAAACAGTCTCGGCGCGAGCGGGTCCGATCCAAGTGAAGCCTCTGCAGTTGTAGCCGCCAGAGACATTCAAAACGCACTGCGATGACTGGTTCAGCGCGCCAACCTTGCGCACGAACTCGTGATTGACAGCGGTGGCCATCAATGGAGAATTTGCACTATGCACACGGGCTTCGAGCCCGAAAGCGACGATGCCCACCACGGCTGACAGCGCAAGGAAGCCCATCAGAAACATGGTGAATTTGAAGAGGTAGTGCCGCACCTGGCTCATTGTGCGCACCAGCCAGCTGCGCGCCGGCGGCGGCTTCCACAAGTCGGAGGCGAACTCGTGGCACTCGTCCAGGTTGACCCGCGATCCCCCCGGCTTTGCCTCGCCCGAAGTCTCGCCATCGGCGTCCATCACCATGAGGGACGCGAGCAGCTTGGCAGCGCGGTCAGTGCGCTCCTGCTGGTCGGCGACGTGGCTGCCGTCAAGTTGAGCATGCGGGCATGGCCGTCGCCACGGCCTCCTTTCGGATTGCCCCTGCCCCCGCGGCCCTTGCCAGCGCCTTTATCCTCCTTCTTCTTCTTGAGAAACTCCTCGACCTCCTTTGCGCCCTTCTCTGTGTAGCAGAGCGCGTGGTGGCGGCCGAAGTGCCCGAGGCCGCCGCAAGGCTCCCCCTTGCCCTGGTGCTTTGTACCAGCACGGGATGCCGTCCTTGACGCCCTTCGAGACGTCGAAGCCCTGCTCCTCGCCGGCCTTCTGGTTCGGGCAAAGGGAGCCCTCAGGGTGAGTTCCCTTGCACCGGCTGCAGTCGCCAGCGCCTGCTCGCAAGCCTTTGTCGCCTTTGGGCGCCCCTTTGGCGGGCTCCCGCGCGGCCTACCAGCGAGCGTCTAGCTGCTGGGCCGTCGGCGTCGGCGGCGGCGGCGCCCCTGCCGAAGAGCCTGCGGAAGAAATGGACTCGATGATCTGCTTGGCCTTGGCGAACTTCCTGCTCTAGCTTCTTGGCCTCCTTCTTTGCTGCAGCCTTCCCCTTTGGATCCTTGGGGTCTGGCATGGAAAGGGTCGACGTCAATATCCGACCTGGCTTGGCATCAGTAGCCCCAAAACCCACTCGCGCCCGGGCGCGCACGAACTGCCGGCAGCGGCCAAGAATCGCCACCCCAGAGTCCTCGTCGTCCCTGATGGCCATTCTCTTCGGGAACGTCGGAAGGTCCAAGAGGTAGGTGATCAGCGCGGAGCCCTCGATCTTCGTCTTGAACTCCTGATCTCCCTCATCAGCATTGGACTCTCAGAGTCGTCAGTGAGCAGCCCGTGCCTGATCATGTCGGTGCGGACGGCGGTGTACTCGTTCAAGAACTTGGCGACCGCGTCGATGCTGGCGTCCTTGGCGAGCGAGAGCCTGGAGTACTTCCGCACCGGCTCGTTCGCCTCGTGCTCGTCGTCCAAGTGCACCGCGACCTTCAAGCGCCGGACGTACTTGATCCAGATCGCCTGCCACCTGGGGTTGGAACGCTCCTTCAGCAGTGCCTGGCACGCGTCCTCGCCGCCCAACTCGGTCACGATCAAGTCCTCCATCTCGATCTTCGCCGTGCCCTCTGCAATCGCCCGAGCGCCCTCAATCCAAATGGCCTTGCTCGCCTGGCGCGACTCGTTCTGGTAGATATTGAACTTCTCGAGCTGCACCTTCAAAGTCGCGGCGTCGGACGCAGTCAGGACTGGTTTCGCCGGCTTCAGCTTTGAAGCCGACTCCCGCTGGGCCTCCGCCAAGTTCTCCTGAGCGCGCGCAAGCCCGACCAGCAGCGCACGCTGCTCCTCGGCGCCTGCCCGCTGCCGCTCGGCCATCTGCTCCACGAACGCTAGCATCGCCCCAGCGACGCCTGCGCCTGGCGGCGGCGAACTCGACAAAGCAGCCGGACGTACTGGAAGGCCTGGCGGCGGCTGATGATATGCAGGTCCGTGGCTCGCGAAGTCGAAGTCCTCGTCCTCGTCCTCCGCGCCAAGCTGCACGTCGCCCTGACCCTCGGCGGACCGCAGCTGGACCAGCTCCTGGGCAGCCTCCGCTAGCGCGGCCTTCTCCGCCCGCAACTCCCTGGCCTCCGTCTGAACCTCGGCGATCTCCTCCAAATAGCGACCCCGCTCGGTGTGATGGAGCGCCTGGCTGGCGAAGAAGTTAACCCTGGCCGAATCAGCGCCGCGCTGGTACTCGACCTCCGCATGCTGCGCAGCGGCCACTCTGGCATCGGCCTGGGCTGCTGCAACTTGCCTGGCCGCATCGGCCTCGGCCGCCTCGCATCGGACAGCAGCCTCGCGAAGCTCTTCACGAAGACCACCGTCATGCGCTTGGGCCCGAATCGCCAATCGGCGGCGAGCCAACTCGGCAATCTCGGACTCTTCCTGCAACTTCAGATTGAGCTGCTGGGCCTCCTCGCGAAGCTGGGAGTGGTCCTCGGCGTTGCGGCCTCGCTGACGCCGGACCTCTGCGTCGGCCTGCTGCCACTCATCATGCAGCCGATCGCGGGCACCAAGCAACTCAGCGGCCTCGCCTCGAAGTGCTTCCTCAGCTTCACCAGCCTTGACTTCAAGAGAAGCCTCAGCTGCGGCTATGACCGACTCAGCAACGCGGGCCTCGCCGACTGCTGCCAGCGCGGCATCGCGCTCGACCACGTACTCGTTGAGCTCTGCCTGGATGTGGACAGTCGCCTCATGCCGAGCATCGGCGATACGATGCTGGTACTCCTGCTGCTCGGCGTGCAAGAACTGTCGGGCGCGAGCGAAGTCCTCGTCGACGCTCTCGCGGTAAGCCTCAACTTCGGCCTCGGAAACGCGCAATCGAAGGCCCGCAATTGCAAGCTCACTCCGAACCTCCTGCTGGGCCAAGCTGCCAACGTTGGCGGACATCTGGTTCTCCAACGCAGGGTCATTCCTGCGCTCACGCCCAATCTCCACGATGCGCCTCTCGATGGTCTGGACCTCGAGCAAGACCCTCGAGTGCTCGACGCGTGCTGTTCCAGCGCTATAAGGCGCTGGTCGAGAGTGAGACGATGAGCTTCGGCGAGAACTCGATCCTGCACGGCCTGCGTTCGTCCCCCGGCTCGGTGATAGGGCTCCACTGGTGCTCTGGATCGTCGACGGAACTGCCGTCAGCGCCAGCGGCGGTCGCGCAGCCGGCATCCACGATTCTTTGTTCGGGTTCATTCCTCTGGAGAGAACTCGCAAGGGCGACCTGATGCTCCTCCACGTCGCACGGCAACTCCTCCCCAGTGTGTCCACCAAATTTGAGCGCATGTTCTGCTTCAACCAACTCCAGGTGCCTTACCACAGCCAACTGGGAAACCGGGTGAGGGTTCACGAATCGAGGATTCGGCGGCAGAGTCAACAATACATCACGCAACCACGAATCCAAGCTCACAGCCACACGCTTCTCACGATCGGTGGCACTGTCGATGGTACGGGTCCGTCGTTTTCCCATACGCTAACGAAGGACACAAAGCCGACGTCTCGGTCGGACTTGAGCCAAACATGAAACAATACAAACTGCACAGGGTCCGAAGTGAGGCTGCCGCTGCCGTGCCCAGTCTCACCAGAACGCCCTGGAGACGATGCCCGTTGCCGGGCAGAGCGTCTCAGGTTCCAGGAAAACCGCTCTCAAAATATGCGTTCGGGAACCCTTCAGAAATGATATCTGAAAAAATGCCCAGAGACGAAAACATGCTGTAGGAGGGCCCAGACCTCTAAACCGGGGAAATTCCACTGTGGAGTATCCCAGACCTCGATCTGCAGGTCCTGGGGCCCAGAACGGACGACTACAGCAAAAATTGGTCAGACATACGATCCTAAAAATTCTTGGCGCACATGTGCTCAAATGGTTCTGACTCGCCCAAAACTGCACCGACGCACCCAAGACTCGCGAGAAATATGAAACGAAATGCACTGAATGGAAATATGATGACTAATAAATACTAGGTGCAACAAACACGCTTCTACAGTACAAATGTAGAGATGAACACACATTACGTGCAAATTATGCGAGGAAGCATTAGAAGAGGGATACTACTATTGTGTAAAATGATTCCAAAAGAAAGCAGGCAAGCCGATTCACGCCGGCGGCCGCCAGTCGCGGAAGGGGCGCAAAAGGTGAAAAACAAACGGTTCCTTCAACTGAGAACGGCGCGCCAGTCCGAAAGCGCTGGCGCACGCTCTCGCACAAAAACGCCTGCAACGGGACTGCCGAGAAATTTTTATAATATGGTGGGATGTTGTATGTCTTTTTTTCTTTACGCATCTCGCAAGGAATAAACCAAGCCATAATACAAACCTCAACATTGGACCGCACAAAAAAAAATATCGCAAGCGGATAGCACCGAAAAGGGACCGCAAAAAATGAAAAGTGGACGCGCTACACGGATTGATTAAATGCCTTCCATGGCGTCGAAATCGCACCTGCTGGAGGGAGAAAAAAATGAAATGACGGAAAACGAATTCCATTCGAGATCAAATAAGCTTCGTGATGTTCGAAGACTGACGAAATTCAAGTTCTCTCTAGCGCGGGTAATCCATGCACGGAAAAACTGAAAAGGAGAGAGAAAAACACACCCCCAAAAAAAAAAAAAAAAAAAAAACAACAAAAAAAAAAAAACTCCGACGGAAGAACCCCCACATAAGAATCCTCTGGGCGAATCTGGAAAAAGCCATCACCGTCGCCCTCGTGGTTGGTGAGGCGTCCTGGCTGTCTCTTCTGCGTATATTTCCTCTCGCCTTGGCGCGGGCCCCCCTTCCACTCCTTACGTTGTCCCCATCCTCGCCCCCCTGTTTGTTCCGCGCCCCGCCACCTCCTCCCCTTCCTGTTGCATGAGCGCGCATGTCGATGTTCCTCGGCGCCGTCGCCGCCACGGCCAGCACAGGCGCGTTCTCTACTGGTCACGTCGCGCAGCCGTTGGGACAACCCCGCGGGCCAGGCTGTCGGGACAACCCCGCGAGCCGTTGGCGCGCAAGACCAAGCCGTTGGGACAACCCCGCGGGCTTCGAGCGAGGCGCAGCCGCGCTCAGGCGGAAGGCAGCACGAAGCCCAGCTCTGCCGCGAGCTGCTTCGCCTCCGCCCTGGACAAAACCGCTCTCTTGTCGAACTCCAGGAGCGCCTTCCGCAGGGACGCCGGCGGCCCGCACTCCAGGAACTCTCGCGGCGGCGGCCGCAGGATCAGCATGTTCCGCATGCACGTGGCGCGGGAGAACATGACGTAGAGGTGCAGCCACCACTGCTCGTCCGACATGCCCGTGCGGCCAGCGTCCTCGTCTCTCGCGCAGTCGATGGTGACGCCCTTGCGCAGCGTCTGGCCCTGCGACAGCGTGGAGGTCAGGTAGGACGCGTGCGTCAGGGTGAACCCCGAGCGGCGCACGCTGTGCGCCCCCGAGCTCTGCCATGTGAACTCCCTTTCGCTGGGCCTGAACATCAGCAAGCTCCGCGCCCGCGCCTCGGCCTGGCCGTCGTCGTCGGCGCCTTCGGCGCCCTGTCGCAGCACCTCGGCGACCTGAGGAGCCCAAAAACTTCCTTGTTGCGTCCAAAATGTGGCCTGGGAACTGCGTTCTGGCAGCGCGAGAACCCAAAATTGACGACAGTTACAGGATTCCGATGACCCGCTCGGATTACCAACATGATCTGCGGGCCCGATAGGGAGGGGGCTCCCGCCTGAGACTTCCTCGCAGTTCACTCACAGACGAGGCCCCCGCCTGAGACTTCCTCCATATTCAAGCTTGAGGAGCCCAAAATTGACGACAGTTACAGGATTCCGATGACCCGCTCGGATTACCAACATGATCTGCGGGCCCCATAGGGAGGGGGCCCCCGCCTGAGACTTCCTCACAATTCACTCAGAGACGAGGCTCCCGCCTGAGACTTCCTCCAAATTCAGGCTTGACGAGCCCAAAAGTGACGACAGTTAGAGGTTTCCGATGACCCGCTCGGATTACCAACATGATCTGCGGGCCCCATAGGGAGGGGGCTCCCGCCTGAGACTTCCTCACAATTTACTCAACGATGATGAGGATGAGGATGATGAGTGGTGGTGAAGATGAGTGGTGAAGAGGATGATGATTGATTGTGAGTGGTGGTGGCGATGGGGATGTTTGAATGAGGATGATGCCGATGCCGATGATGGTGATGATGATGATGTTCGTGAGCGTGTGAGAGAGTGCGAGTGATGATGATGATGAGTATGTGAGTGACTAAGCATGTGAGAGAGCATCATTGATGATGCTGATGAGGTTGATGATGAGAGAGTGTGAGTGAGTGTGAGTGGGTGTGTGTGTTCCTGTTCCTGCGCGGGGTGTCCAGAGAAAACAAGAACCCCACTTTGGATGTGTGTGTGGGGGGGGGGGGGGGGGAACAAAAAAAAATACCTCAATTAAAACTGACACCAACGCGTCTTTGCTCCGCAAACTGAAACATCGGTTATGGACAAAGAACATCTACAAACTATAGACTTAGAAACAAACGTAAAATAAACGAACTTCAAACACAAAAAATCGTAAAATGATACGACAAAGTTCTGGAAATTACGGCGTTTTTACTTGTGTCCAAAAACGCTGAAATTCTCACAATAAACACGGGAAATAAAGACAATCAACTGTAACCGCCTCTCTGTTTTCACCAATCTGAATGAAAAATATACCATCTTAAATCGAATATTAGTATATATTGATCAATGTGAATCCGTATTGACAACGCCAGTAACCTCGTATTTTTGGGTTTCGAAACATCGAACCGTAGTCTATATCCATTTTTTCGTATTTATCTATATCCGAAATATGTTCTATAACATATCGGTCGTAAAAGATGCAATCATTTCACTCTTGACGACTCTTCTTCATATTTGAATGTTATATGCATCTACTGAAAATTACGCAAATTCACCAATTCTCGCTGTAACTGTTAATTCACCGACTGAGACTCAACTTCACTACAAAAAATAACTGCATAGTTAAGCAATCAAGAACAATCTTACAAACATACAGAAAGATAGAATCGACTCGATAAATTACAAAAGAAATATTGAATTCATGGCCGTTCGAAACATTGATAATAAATACTGTAACTCTATAAAATGTAAATGCATTTCTTGTTGGGTCAAAACAAAAAAAACAAAGCACAAACAATCTTGTACGATGCGAAATCATCAAATGCTCAACTATGATAAAACATCAATCTTTTCATTGCAAAATAAGATACTTTAAAACATACAGGCTCTAAAAAAACATCGCTCCAATATTGCTAAAATTATGTGTGTATACATATATACATACATATATACATATATATATATCACTGGATTCTAGTTTTGCATTTCCTTTAAATCTAAATTTACATGATCCTACGCCGGGCACGTCTGAACCCTACATACATTAATTTAATTCTAGATTTCAATTTTTTCCATACGGCCCCTTCCACCTTCATCAATTAAATCTAGATTTAAATGATTTCACACACGTCATCGATCTGAATCATTTAAATCTAGATTTGAATGATTTCCATGGACCTGATAACTTCACCATTATCTAGATTCACCGCATCTATCCGTCATCATTTAAATCTAGATTTAAATGATTTCCACACACAGTCACTGCCATATCATATCAATCTAGATTCAAATGATTTCACTACACTCACGCATTGTCAATTCTCTCGAACATCAACGAGGAGACAGAGGAACAAGAGGGGGGACCCGACGCGGAAACGGAGGCGGAGGCGGCTGCGGAAACGGCGGCGGAGGCGGCAGCGGAGGCCGACGCAGAGCCGAGCGGAAATGGAACGGAAGCGAAAGCAGACGCGGGCGCAAACGCCAATGCAAAGGCGGCAAAAGAGGCGGAGGCGGAGTCGAAATTGAAATGGAGGCAATAGTGGAGCGGAAAGAAAGGCAAAGACGGAACGGACGCAGGAACAGAGGCCAAAACGAAGGGAGAGGCCGACGCAAAAGACAAAAAAAAAAACACCTGGAAAATCTTCGATCTCAAAAATCCGAGCTGCAAACGAATTCGATGGCTGAAAACGCCCCAAAAAATCTTGCAGTGTAGGTGGAAGGGAAGTAACACAAGCACGCCGACGCGAACGCCGGCAGAGCACAGGGTAAGTCCAATCGAAAATTGCCCATTGAAAGACATTCGGGCTGGGCTCAAAATTCGGGCTAGAAGTCTCGGAAAATTCGAGCTAAAGCGGCAAAACTTCGTGCTCACGCAGCTCGAAAAATCCTGAACGAGACATTTTATCGGCCTGCAAACTTAATTTCGATCTAAATTGCCATCTGTTCATAAACTCTGCTATCTTGGCACTAAAACCCGCGACTGCTCTAACCGCGCAGGGTCCAATCGTGATTCTGAGGAATCGAATGCGAACCAACACCAGTCTTCAGAAAAATTCTCTATAGTCAACGAGGACTGGAAGAAATCACTTCTGAACTCTGCAAACATGATCACCGCCAATGAAATGATCTCCCGAATTGCCGAGCTCCGGCATACGACTAATGTAAACTTTGAAATTCGGAAACTTGCGATCAGCAAAACCTGCAAATAATTCACTAAACTGCTGCAAGCAATCACAATCTTGACACCTCTTCGGGTCATTTTGGGATCTCTTCCAACCTCTGTTCAAACGCAAATCAGAGGTGCCCCTGTAGAAAAACAAAACGATCCCAAAACCTTCGTGAAATCAATCATTTTACTATGGAGGAAGATGAGCGCGGCCCCTTCAGGAGGCACAAATGGGGCCAAAATCATATTAAAATCAAAATTTTGGCTTCAAGAGCGAGCTGAGGCACCAACTTCCCCCTCGTCGTTTTTTCGCCCCACTAACGGGGGGAATTCAACAGATGTTTCCGTGATTTGTCGGTTGAAAATTTTCTCCTCGAAATTGAACCATTTGTTTGTTAGATTCCCCTGATATTCGAAATTTCCGCTCCGTCTTGGTCAATTGCGTACGTATTACTGCCAAAAAACATTCCGGGCGCGATCAGCAGTTTCGAATTATTTTGACAGGTTTTCTATATTTCATACGAGCTGTAGAACAACCACAGAGAATCAAACAGATATTTTCTTTCCAGAATCATCAGGCGCGTTGTTGCATTCTTATCCGTCCGCGAAACTATTCAGCGTCCGAGTTATTTTAGGAAGTGCTGTCGGTTTTGGCACGTCACTCGGGCTTGAGCAAAAATGAAGAGGTAATACGCAGAAAATTTATTTTGAATCATCAGACCGATTTGTTTCATGCATCTAGAGGTTTGAACTGAGTCTGTTATTAGGTCCGCGGAAGTGTTCGTATTCAGTTGTTCGAATTCGACCGAGGGTTTTTCCAAGTACTTCTGAATTTCTTGATTAAATTGAAATTGCAGAAGATCGAGAGATTTTCGACGGAAAATTAGAAGGACATCATGAGGCACGAAACATGTAAATGTTTCGTTTGGGTGTTTTTGTGAGCACACTTGCCAAACACGAATTCGTGCTGTTTTTTTCTCCTTAATCGTATTGTTTCTCTTCTTCTATATATATTCGCTACAAATGTGCTATGGAATTTTCAGCACAGCAATGGGAAGGAACTGTCAGGGGAACAATACTTCTTTTTGTTTACATCCTCGCGACAATAAGGTTTCCTCACGTGATCTCGAAAGGTCAACATCATTCAAAAAGTTGCACGGCGAATGGCACACGAAGAGAGACAGGCGAGAAGCAGCACCAACAAATATGGATTTGCCCGCGAAGCGCCCGCAGGACCTTGAAAATCGCATCTGGCCTTGAAATGACAGCCAAACGCATAGCCAGAAGCGACAAGAGAAAGGAAAAGAAGGGAGGAGGAGGGAGGGGGAGGGGAAAAGGGAGGGAGGGGGAGGGAAGGAAGAGCAGCAGGCAAAACAACAACAGAGGGGAGCGAGGAGGACGAGAAGGAGCGAGAGGCGCCGGACGCGCGATGGTTAAAACAGCCCCTGCTGCGCTCCGCACAAGAGTACAGGACAGGGGGGAGGAGAAGGCGAGAAAAGAAGGGACGACGGACGACAGCAACAGCAGAACAACAAACGAAGGCAGACGGCGGGACCCAACAGCAGCAGGCAGGAGGGAGGAAGGGGAAGGGGGAAGGGAGAGAGGGGGGGGCAGGGAGGGGGAGAGGAGGAGGGAGACAGAGGCGAGGAGGATCAGCCGCGCCAGTCGCGACACCCGCGAAGAGGATGGAAGGCGAGCGGGACGCGAGACGAAAACGTGGAGCTCCAATCATCACAATGGCAGGCCCGCGCACGGAGGAGGCGCTGAAGCCGCCCTTGAAATCTTGAAACCGACGCTGCGCTGATGACATAATCCGGCAGAAGATTATATATCCGCGTCGCACCAATAGCAGAATGCAATATGTAATCTGGCGACTCGAAAGATGGCTCCTCCACGTGCCGCCAGTGTCGTCTGGGAGCCCGGGGCGGAGGGGGAGAGGAAGCCAAGCGGAAAAACCGGGAGAAGCAGAGAGGACCGATTGCCAACACTGCCCTGTGGATGACTCCGAGAATGCTGATGTCACGCCGCGTGTCTAAAGAAGCCAAATTGAAATGCACCAATGCGTCCAAAGCAGAAATATCGAGCGAACGCAAAAAAACGCGTCAGGAGAGCGTCCAGAGGAACCAGCACCGACGACGACGCATGGCTTACAACACTCGCGCGGTATTCAATATATGACAAAATGTGCGCTTTAAATAAACAAATCAGTTCAGCATCATTATGGAAACGGCGGGCACGAAGAAGACTGTACAAACGCCACGAGGCACCAGATACGCACTTGTCGATAGCATCAATCATCAACACCTTCGTATCAAAACGAATGCCGAGAATTTTAAGGCCGGCGCCCACCGGGCGAGAGCGCGACAGAATGTGCATGCTCTCCTTGGCGGGATCGAAACTAACGCGGTTGGCCTTTCCCCAGTCGACAGTGACGATTGGCAATAGCGCGTAAGTGCGAAGGCTTCCTCGTCTGTGACAGCCGGCGCAACAGCCTTCCATGCATTCAGGTCATCAGCGTATAAAACTTCTTCAAACCCAACGGAACGCGTAGCTAAATAAGAATCAGAGAAATAAATATCTCACAAGGATGGGCCGAAGAAGGTGCCTTGATAAACCATGTCTTGCATTGGAAAAGGCTCGGACTCCTGTCCGTTTACCACCACCCGCGCAGAACGAGGGCGAAGCCAGCTCCCCATGAGATCGACAAGTGTGCTTTGGACGCCAACGGAACGGAGCTCATCACACAAACGACTTCGTTCAACGTGATCGAAAGCACCAGACACATCAGAGCAGTAGAGGGCAACCCGGGAAGAGAGGGAAAAGGAGAGGAGCCAAGAAAGAACGAGGAAAAGGAGAGCGTCCCGGGCGCCGCGCTGCTGGCGATATGCAAACTGGTGTGGGCCGAACGCCCCGATCCGTTCCAAACGAAGGATAAACAGCGTGCCAACAATGCTCCCCACGACTTTCGATAGCTGGGCGGTAAGATGCAATCCTCTGTAACTATCTGCATCCGCTGTCGTGTTCTTTTTGTGCAGTGGAAACAGCCAGTGACAGCACCAAGATGCAGGCCAACGAGAGTGTGTTACGATCGATCGTGCTGAAAGACAGACGGGCAAGGCTAGCTCAACGGCGCAAATCTTAAGCACTCTTGCCGGCAACAGATCAGGACCCGCACCGCTGTCTGCTCTAAGCGTGGCCAAAAAATACTTCGCAGTGCGCACTCTGAAACGGAGAAAGCCATCCGGCTCCTGAGCAGTGAGGGGAATAGACAAATCAGAAAACTCATTTTAACAGGGTCTGGCAAATCCATTTGCCGACAAATCTCTTCGAATGCTTCTGCTTTGTCCCGGCTCTCAACAGCCCAAGACCCGTCTGATCTCTTCAAAGGAGAAGACCAAGCAATCCGGCTTTCTTCGAGTTGGACATCTTCCACCACAATTTGCTCTCTCGCCGAAGGGATCGAAACTGAGAGCGTGTGTGCTCTATAAAACGATTATGCGCTTGCAACAAGCCCGGGGTGCAACGCTGGCACGCAACAAAAAAAAACTCAGTTCCTGCGGCGACGGTTTTTTTCTCGACCAAATTCACACATTCATCTGTCAACCAAAAGTGGGAAAAGCGAGGACAAAAAAAAAAAAATCGATTCTCTCATAAAGCCAAAAATCATGTAAAAGCTTGGTGGAACGAATGCAATTTGAAATCCACTGCCAATCCTGAGAGCGTTGCCGTGCTTTCAGAAAAGCCCTATTGGCTTCACTAAACTCTGAATCTTCCGAGGCGCTCAAAGAAAAAATGATGAACAAATACTCTGATGGAAAAAACACAATGATCAACTATTTCGCTTATCACTTCCAAAATTAATATCTCGAACATTCTTTTTTTTTTATCAGCCTCGGACATGCATGAACTCCTCACCACTAGCCTTCTTCAGACAGGCGAACAAACGGCCGCCGATCGGAAGGGAGACCCTTTGCACTAAAGCATCAACAGGGAGGGACGGGGACGGAGGGGACGGACGGGGAGGGAAAGGCGAGAAAGGACAAACTAGGCCGGCGCCCACGCGCGATGAGCCAGAAGAGGGTGGAAGGCGAACGGCTGACGCCACGAAAGCAAAACCTTCCACTGGACGTCTCCCACGTGGGCCCGGGAGCACAGAAACAACTGAAGCATGCATTGAAAATCGTGGACAGTAGGTTGGCGCACGATTGCCTCCGGTAAGATATTGTACAACCGGACGCCTCCAAGAGGAGACCTGCGGACATAATCTGGCGCAGAGGCGCTGCATGGATCTTGAAGTTGCCTGCTGTGGAGGGGCGAAGAGCGGGAGCGAGAGGAACGAGAGGGAACAGAGGAAGGGGGAAAGGCGGGGCGGAAGAAACGGGAAAACAAGAGAGGTCCCAAACCAATGGCACTACGGTGGATAAGGCCAAGGATAGCAATATCCCGGCGGACAGATAGCGGAGCCAAACAGTGGTCCTTCAGCGCTGATTCTTCGGTTACTTCAAGCGCTCGGAGAAACCGATACTGCACCGAGTCTAAAACAGACAGCGCGGTAGATGAAGCGTGGCTAATGGCTGCCGTCCGGTATTCAATATACGACAAGATGTGGCTTTTGTACAGAAAAATCAACTCCCGAGTGTTATAATAACGGCGACAATTTAAAATAGACCGGGAGCGCCAGCCTGCTTCGCAAGCACACTCAGAAATGGCATCTCCCATGAGAAGCTTGCTGTCGAATGTGACCCCCAAAGACTTGAAACTGTCACCATGCGGCCAGGAATGAGATAAGACCCGCATGCTTTCTTTAGAAGCATCAAAAACTACACCGTTTGCGTGCCCCCAGGAATGCAAATTGTTCTGACACTCGTGCATTGCCGCATAGGCCTCTGCGTTTGTCTCGTCTCGCTCTAAAACTTTAAACGCATTGAGGTCATCAGCAAATATGATTTCTTGAAAACCTACACTGCGGACGGCCTCTTTGGAGTCGGAATAAAAGACATTCCACAGAACAGGGCCCAAAACAGTGCCTTGGAATACCATGTCAGTCATGGTGATCGCACGAGAGAGTGCACCCTCAACAACTACATTCGCCAAGCGTGGCGCCAGCCAACTGCTGAGGACAGCCAACACGGAAGGATGCAAACCAGAAGCTCCTAATTTGGCTTTTAAGCGGTCGGCTGAGACTCTGTCGAACGCACCAGCAGCGTCGGAGCTGTACACAGCAACTCGCCTCCCATCGCCGAATGCGACGAGGCAGGACAAAACGAAAAACAAAATCGCATCTCTCGATCCTCTGCCGGGCGTGTAAGCAAATTGAAAATCACCATAACTCAGTTCCCGCACAAGCCGGGGCACAAACAAAGAAGCAATCAGCCGCTCAACGACCTTCCACACTTGTGAAGCAAGATGGATTCCTCTGTAATTGCCAGCGTCGTGCTTCGACTTGTTTTTGAAAAAACGGTGAATCCAGTGGGTGGTCCAACAGCGCGGCCACTCTTCGCACGACAGAACACGACGAGCGAGAAGAACAATGGGAAGAGACAATTCTTGAAAACACACCTCCAAAACATGGGATCAAGTCCGGCCCCGTGCCACTATCAATGCCACTGACAAAAAAAAAAAATAAAATAAAAAAAAAAACATCTTTCAGAACAAAATCTAAAAAAATAGCTTCCGAATGGGGCGCCTTACCCGCTGTGGCAAACCTCGACTGCGCAAAATTCTTCAAATGTATGCTATGATCAAACAAGGCACATTATGAACATTTAAATCGCAAACTCAATTTTGTCTACATTCTGATGCTGAAAACTGTCCCATTCTCAACAAAAGACGTCAATAAAAACAATATCTCCGTGTGAAAGCCGGCGTTAAACATCCAGGGAGGGCCACATTGCAATGCACTAAAATTCACGTCAAATTCGCAATGGGAAAAAAATAAAACTCTGCAACATGTGTAGATCAAAGTGATTAACGACGAAAACAATTACCCGCAGGAATTTGCGCACTGTCGTTACAATCAATCGACGTATAACCATGCGAACACAAATGCGACTCAAAATGATTTGATCAAGTTTCATTAAACAAACAATCTGAAAATAAAAAAAAAAATTGAACATCTAATTCGCGTTATCTGCACTCAAAAACGAATGCTAACGCGAAAAATCGTGAAGTCAATAACTTCGACAAATAAAGACGGTTGAAACTTAGCACAACCACCATCTGGAAATTCTGAATTCGGATTTGAGGCAAGAATCGAAAATCCGACCCGCCCGACAATTCCGAAACATCAGGCGAGGGCACGCAACATCAGAAATAAGGCGGCCTGAACTTTCGAAACTTCCGGCGTTAACAACTCGAAGACTCATGCGTTTAGTGGCTGCAAAAAATTGACGCAAAACTCCGGCCTGGCCGTAAAAACTGCATCTCAAATCGAAAATAAAACAAAAATTCGGATTCAGAACGAGAACCACGTCGTCTGGACGACGCGACACACTGCTCACAAAGCGAACGAAAAAACAAACCAACAAACAAGGAGAAACATAGAAGGCAAGCAAAATTGTGCGCGACCCCATGCATTCCAAAATAACTGAATGGCGCGCCTGTTGCTTGAAACCAAAAACATTATCAACTGATTCCGTGCCAAATTTGCAATCCACAGTAACAAAACGTATTTTTAATTTCTTCTCAGAATCGCGCAATGTACAATTCCGAGCCGCTGGAATTTTTGAACGCAAACGCGAATCGAAAAATATGAAGACTCTGCTGCATTGTTCTTCGTCCGCAACATATTCCGAACGGAAATTACGTGTCTGCACTCTTAACTGTTTTCCTGCGAAAACGAACTCGTATAAATGTTTGATTATATCCGAAAAACGAGAGATTTGTGCGAGCGTTTGTAAAGTTTTCATCATCATCCGGCGTTTCAGACTGACAATTGCAATTGATGAATATATTTCTTATTCTCAAATATGTGTTGGGGTTCGACATTTGGGATATTTACAAAAAAATATTTCACATGCGAATGCTGCAGTCAAAATGGTTTTACGGGGCATTTTTTTAGTGGGCCATATCATTCTTAAAATTTTCCGTCCGTTTAATTCGTTTACAAAATAAGCAAAAATTTGTTGAACGCAATTAGAGACGATGGCGTCCGTCTGACGTTTTTCAATGATGCGTCTTTCTCTTAGATAACCCAAAAATCAATGTAGTGCGTGATTCGCAAATGGATTGTATTGATCGATCCTACAAAAAATGTGTTCAATTGAAATCGATCGATTTTGGTAACACTCATAAGAAATCAACAATTGATTTGAAAATAACTTTTTTATATCAAAAGAAACATTGTTTAATTTCTTGAGAAATTACGTGAGAAACTCTCGTCTTGAACTCTCAACACTCTCAAGCATGGACAAAACTCTACGAAATTTCTGGGGATGATCAAATTGGCGGTTCATTGCTGGTGACAATTCAATTCTCTCGGTATTTCCTACTTTTTTTTTTTTTTTTTTTTTTTTTTTTATTAAAATGTTGTTTTTTTTCTGTTTATCTCACAACTCTGTCATTTTATTCTGTGTTATGAACTCAAATCTAATACAACAATTTAAAGAAAAAATTAAAACATAGGAGCGTCTAAAACTGGAAGAGCAAAGAGACTCTCGGGGACAAGAAATCTTTCTTAGAAAACTCTGGGGGCTCCTCTGCAGCGCTGCTGACACGCTGCCAAAAACGCGTCTGCGCGTCCCTCCACGCGTGCAGGTGCCCTTGAAAGCTTGTTGGAAGCTCTGCCGGCTCGTCGGAGTTCGGGAACGTGAAACGCCGTGAAGGAGGTCCTCGCGGGCACCATCACCGTAGGGCTTCTAATCTCAAACTTTTTAGCTCTCAGCGAGCTTTTCGAAAAACATCTAAACTCCTAACATATAATATCGATTAATCCAAACGTGCGAGATTCGGTACTTCTTCTCTTCCTGCTCTTCCCCGTTTTCGATCTATCTCTAACTATATTTCTCTCTCTCTCTCTCTCTCTCTTTCTATATGTGCACGCAAAACACACGCAGAAACACAGAGACAAAAACACAGAAACACACACACACACAGACACATACACACACACACACACACAGGACACACACACATATATATTATATATATATATATATATATACACACATATATATATATACACACACACACAACACATATATATATATATATATTATATATATATATATTATATATAATATATATTATATATATAACACCACACACGTATACATCACTTATATAGATCTCTAAAACTACACCGCTATCCACATACGGCCTATCCGGCGTACGCGCTATAATCACCGCCTTGAGGTTCCCAGTCGCGCTTTATTTGTATCGACGACAACATGTATGAACGGATCTCTCATATTACATGCGCATCGCAATCTCAATTGATATGTACCTGATGGTTGTGAATGTAGACGCTCAATAACACATCTGGACAAAAGGAACCACCAAAGGCTACTCTGGCCGCGCCACACATCAGCGTTTTGGTGAAAAAAACGGCACCCTTGGCTCGCACAAGACGCACTGTATGCTCGATCTACGTGAGCATCTGTCCATATGTATGTCTGTATGTATACATGTATATATGTGTGTACGTATGTATGTATGTATGTATGTGTGTATGTATATATATGTATATATGTATATATGTATATATATATATATATATATATATATATATACACATACATATACATATACATATACATATATACATATGTATACGTCAATGCACATGTATATGTCGATGCTGTTGTTTTTGATGCTTGTTCACGGCCATTCTTTGGTGTCAAGTCCTCGTTTTGAGGAAACGGTCCTCGCGTTCCTCCTCTCCTCCTCCTCCTCCTCCTCCTCCTCCTCCTCCTCCTCCCTTCTCCATTCCCCCCCCTCACTTGGGACACCCTTCAAGCATTTGGTGGACCCGTAGGCAGCTCCATCGAAGGTCCCAGTGAGGGTGCCCGCATGCATCCTTCCCACCCAGTGCAGCGTTTCGTGGTTCCACAAGGGGCTGCATCGAAGGCCCCCGAAGGTCCCAGTGTGGGTGCCCGCATGCGTGGCCCCCACCCAATCAAGCGTTTTGCGGCCCGAAGGCTCTACTGGGGGTGCACGCGTGCGTCCCCCCCACCCAACACAGCGTTTCATGACCCTATAGGGAGCTCCACCGGAGGCCCCAGTGGTGCTGCCCGCGTGCGTCCCCCCGGTCTAAACATCGTTTCGTGGTCCCACAGGGATCAACCGAAGGCACCGCCTCAGTGGGGGTGCCCGCGTGGTTCCCCCCCACCTAGTACAACATGTCGTGATTCCATAGGGATCCTCACCGAAAGGCCCAGTGGGGGTGCGTGAATGCGTACCCCCCACCGAGTGCAGCGTTTTGTGGCCTCACAAGGAACTCCACCGAAGGCGCCACTGGAAGTGCTGGTTCCCCCCCCCCCCCCCGCACAGCATTTCATGGTCCCATAGGGAGCTCCACCAGAGGCCTCACTGGGGGTGCTCGCGTGCGTTTCCCCCACTCAAAACATCGTTTCGTGGTTCCATCGGGAGCTCCTCCGAAGGCCCCGCCCCGCCCCAGTGGGGATGCCCGCACGGTTCCCCCCCCCTCCCCCCATACGACGTTTCGTGATTCCATAGGAGCCCCACCAGAGGCCCCAGTGGGGGTGCCCGCATGCGTACCCTCCACCCAGTGCAGCGTTTCGTTGCCACATGGGGAGCTCCACAAAAGGGATGTGCCAGAACGGACATGCGGCGGGCGGGGAGGGCGCATGCGGACGCGGCCATTGGGGGTTTCGGTGGAGCTCCCTATGGGGCCACGAGCCGTGCGAGGGGTGTGCTGAAATGGACATGCGGCGGCCAGAGGCAAGGAGGGGAAGCAGGGAAAAGGGGGAGGAGGACGAGAAGCAGGAGAGGAGGAAGGAAGGAGGAGGAACGCGGGGCGCTGCCTCTTCAAAACGAGGACCCATTGGTTGGGAATGAATATCCCGCGCTGGCCGTGGTGGAAGTAGTCCCGATGGTCGTCCAGACGGTTGCCCCCATGGCCCCGATGGTTGTCCCGAGGGTTGTTCCTATGGTTGTCCAGATGATTGTCCCGATGATTGTCCCGATGGTACATAGACCACGAACCGATTGACATTGTGATAAATCCGAGAACACGCGAAATCATATATATATATATATATATGTATATATATACACAGCAGCACGAGCAATATATATATATATAATTATATATAAAAATATGTGGTTTAAGTAAATATACATGTGTATATATATATACATATGCACATGGACTGATGGGTGGATAGGTATTACAATCAATATTGATGCCCCGACGGGCGTCCAGTCATGACTTGAATTGCGCGTGCCCTGCAATTCAAGAATGGCGTCATTTCAAGCATTTGCCTAAACCAAACGCTAGTGTATGCATTATGTGTGATCATGCATGTACTACATATACATGTACAAATACATATACAAATGATGCGTATACATATGCAGCAGACTGGGCGGACCGAAAAGTCATTCGTTGTTTCTTTGGCGCGTGGTTAAAGTGAGGTTCCACAGTGCGGATTATTGTTGCGTTGTTGTTAGTGTTGTTGTTGTTGGTGGTGGTGGTGTTGATGTGGTTGTTGATGTAGTTGATTTTGTCGTCGTCCTCCTCCTCGCCCGCGACCCCCCCGCAACCTGGCCGCGACCCACCCCACGACCCACCCGCGACCCACCCCCCAACCGACCCGTGTCCCGCGCCCGTCCATTCTTTCTCATGCGCAGTTGTTGGATGTCACGTGTGTGTGTATATGTATGTATGAACATGTTGATGTTTGTGTGAATGTGTACATATACATATATATATATATATATGTACATTTATACATATATATATATATATATATATATATATATATCGCGTGGCGAAAGATTCAACCATATGCCGTTGTGAATACCGCAGTTGTAGGTATCGTCTTCGGCGGAGCCCCCTTTGTAAGGACACGAAACGTTGTATTGGGTGGGCGAGACGCATGCGGACTGCGCCACTGAACCTTCGGTGGAGCTCCCTATGGGGCCACGAGGCGCTGTACTGGGTGGGGGTGGCGCACGCTGGCACCCCCACTGGGCCCTTCGGTGGGAGCCCCCTTATGGGACCACGAAACGCTGTGTTGGGTGAGGTGGACGCATGCGGGGTGCGCCATTGGGACCGCCGGTGGAGCTCCCCATGAGGCCACGAAACGGTGTATTGATTGGGGGAGACGCATGCTGGCACCCCCACTGTTGCTTTCGGTGGGGTCCCCCTATGGGACCACGAAACGCTGTATTGGGCGGGCGGACGCATGCCAACACCCCGTGGCCCCATGCGGAGCTCCACCGAAAACCCCAGTGGCCGCGTCCGGGTGCGCATTCCCGGCCCACCGCATGTCCATTTCGGCACACCCCTTACACGTTTCGTGGCCCCATATGGAACTCCACTGAAGGCCCCAATGGCCGCGTCCGCGTGCGCTCTCCCCGCCCACGGCATGCTCATTCCAGCACACCCCTCACACAGTTCGTGGCCCCATAGGGAACTCCATCGAAGGCCCCAGTGGTCGCGTCCCTATGCGCTTTTCCCGCCCGCCGCATGCCCATTTCGGCACAACGTTCCGTGGCCCCATAGGGAGCTCCACCGGAATCCCCAATGACAATGTCCACATGGGACTTTCCGCCCGCCGCGCGTCAAGTTCGGCACACCTCTCACACGTTTCGTGGCTCCATAGGGAGCTCTACCGAAGGCCCCTATGGCCGCGCCGTCCCCGCCCATCGCATGCCTATTTCGGCACACCCCTCACACCTCTCACACGGTTCGTGGCCCCTTAGGGAGCTCCACCGAAGGCTCCAACCAATGGCCGCGTCCGCACGCGCTCTCCGCGCTCACCGCATGCCCATTTTGGCACACCTCTCTCACGTTTCGTGGCCCCATAGGGAGCTCCACTGGGAGCCACAATGACAAGGTCCACATGCGGCCCCCCGCCCGCCGCACGTCCATGTCGGCACACCCTCCACACGGTTCACGGTCCCATAAGGGGGGCCCGTCGACAGATGGACCCAAAACGCGGTATCGACAACTGCCTATGGTTGGGTTCATCGTCAGTTTTTTTGCTATTGTTGTTATTTTTGTTGTTTTTTTTGTTTTGCCACTTGGCCCTAGAAGTCGCACAGCTGCGCCCCGCCTCGCGTGGCCCGCACGCGCGCGGCGCGCGAACTTAAACGATTTCCTGGTCGGGGCACTTGAAATCTCCCAACCACCTATATATACACGTGTAGGTGTGTGTATGTGTATATCTACATGCATACAAACCTTAACAGCGTGGCCCAAGAACCTGCATGCTGACCCATAGACTGAAACGCAGGCGGAGCTCAAGATGGCAGCCTTCTCCTTTCCTGGGGCCGTGGGTTTCGCGCCACGTTTGGATCTGAAAAGAAACATTCGCTCGAACGCGCTTGCCAGAGCGAAAGCCGCCGTCCTCTGTCGGAAGACGTGCGATCTTAAAACCGCTCTCAAGAATCAGTTGCCGCTGGCAGTATGAATGGAAAATGTCCAGAGCAGTGGACAATGCAGAAGAGGGACGTGGAGAGGAAGCTGAATGAGCAGCACAATCTTGAGCACACATACGGCGATAGAGTACATGTGTTCTGCCAGCAGTTGTGAGTGACCTGGCCACGAATCAAGCTGCAAAGCAACATTCGTGATTGTTGCGATATAGTTTGATCCTTAACTGCGTGACCAAGGAACCTACATTCTGACCCGCAGACTGCGACGCTTGCAGAGCTCAAGACGACATCATTTTTTTTTTTCTCTCTCTCTCTCTCTCTCTCTCTCTTTCCCAGGACAGTGAGCTTCGCGCCGCGTTTTGATCTGTGACAATACATTCGCGCAATCACGTTTGTTAGAGCGAAGGCCACCGTCCTCTGTCGGAAGACGTGCGACCTTGAAACCTTTCTGCACAAGCAGTTGCAATCTGCCTTGCATTCGTCCAAAGGCCTGGCCGACGAAAGGCATGAAAAAGGTTGCGAAGGGGAGCTACGGCCGCGGCCGCTACGCGACGCTTGTCGCCTAGCGGCAGACGCTGAAATGCAGCGTGGAGGCGGGCGTGCTTCTCATAACGGGAGACACTGCGATGATCTGTCAATTTTCCTCGGCGGCGCACCTCCTCGAGCGTGCGAAGTTTTGTGCGCGCGTCAGTCGGGGGGGGTCGCCGTGGCGCGCGCAGTGCGGGGCCTGGCGATGGTGTCCGATGCCGAGCCTGCCGGCCGACTGTCTGAGGTACCTTTCAAATTCGCGGAGGCCGAAGGGGGAGATGAAGTCAATGGTCGCCTCTGATTTGCGGGAAAACGATTGCGATCGCCTCGGCGATCCAGCCGCGACCCAAGACCTTCCGACCGCGATGAAGGCTGGCCCGACTCTAGAGGAGACAACCTTAGGCGCTAGCGGTTGTAGCACTCGTGAACCTCAGAGGCCGGCGGCGCGACGTGCGAGCGGCGGAGCGCGCGGCCAATGCTCGGCCGCAAGTAGCCTTCGAAGCGCGGGGCGACCAGGATGGCGTCTAGCGCCAACCCGCGCTGAAGCAAGTCGCTGGCAATCCACCAGGCAACCTCCTGCTGGCTGGGGTCGCGCGCCCCGCCCGGCTCGAGGTTCCGCCGCCCTGCCATCGCAGCCTACTTATGTAGAACCTGTTGTCTTTGTGAGGAATCTCAGGGCGGCGCCGGGCGTGGCCGTGCATGGCCGAGCGAACCGCGGACTGCGGCTCCCCATCCAAAAAGAAGTGCTCCACGTAGCGCTCGAAGGCTCCATCGACCGCCGTCGACGAATCAAGGGCGAGGGCGCCGCGCCGAGTGAAGGCCGCAAGCTTGTCATTCCCCGCGGTGCATGCCTGCCGGCCACCAGCAGACCGCGCGGTGCGAGCACGCCACAACCCAGTTGTCAAATACTTCCTCGCGGCCGAAGTCGGAGCACTTTACTGGGCCATCGAGGCCGAACCACTCGGCCATCGATTCGACCGAGAGCTGGTAGAAGGCGTCCTCCACGTCGCCAACCTGCACTGAGAAGGAGGGGGCCTCGACGACGGACCCGCGCACCTGGCCGAGCTCAGTCAGCTCGTCCTGACCAAGCCATCCGTCGAGCTGGGCCAAGGCCCCTGCTCCGCCGCGCCTCGTCTTCCGAAGCAGCCGATGATGTCCGTTGGACATCCTGGCGTCAGCGATCGTGCGGATGCCGCGACGAGGACTTCCGTGCAACAAATATCCCAACCTTCGCCTTCATGCGGGTCTTGAGTCCCGTGGGTCCCTTCTCGAACAGCTTGCGATCGAGGTCCATTCTGGCCCGACAATCATCGCGAAGAAGGGTCGCAGCACGGCCTGAAAGTGGGCTTCCCCTCGTTCCAGGCATCGATCCCGCGCTGAGAGCGGACGAGGCACTTCTCGGGATCTAGCAGGAGCGCCGCCTCCTCAGGCGGCAGCAAGTCGACGGCGGGCTTTGGCGCTGTCCTATCCATCGCGATCTTCAGAAGATCAGGTTGATGCGGGGCCGGGTTCTTCTCGCCAACACAATGCAAGTCATTTGCCTTCAGAAGCCCCCAGAAGGCCTCTCGCGCGGTCATCCCCGTCGGCGCGGGCCCGTGGCTGGCCGTGGCGTCCCGTTGGCGGTCCATCGCGGCAGACTGGGTATAAGACGGCGCCGTCGGAGTCGAAGTCCCGGACCAAGCACCCCCTGAGCGGACCGAGGACGCGGTTGAAGCAGCTCGAGTTCTAAAGCTGCCCGCCACCTCGGCGAGCCGAGGCAGCCTGCTCCGACGGGCGGTGAGCCCCGGCGCCGGGCGGCGAGGAAGGGGCCCGCGATCGCCAAGCGGAACCGCGCGAGGAACTGGCAGCGGGAACCAGTCGCCACGCCTGGGCCCGCCGCCTGTATGCAAAAACTTTCCACTCAGTGCTCGGGAAACGTGGCAGGGAAGTGTCTCTTCCTCGTCCCCCGGCCTGAACGGAGGCGTCATCCCGGCCCCTCCAGTCCAGCGGCAGGAGAAGCCTTCGCTGTCCCCTTGGCCTTCGGAGGAGCCGCGCGCTCGGTGGTGCGACGACGCTCTGTCGCCTACTTTTCGCGCCGCTTGTGCTGTGCCTCGAGGGTCTTGGCCTCGTCCTTCTGCTCCCCGCTGAGCCACTCGGTGAAACTGTGCAGGCGGGCGCCCCCGATCTCGTTAGCCGGCCCGATCGTGCCGATGTCGAAGCCAGAGAAGTCGGGGTGCTTGGGGTTCCTCCGAATGGCCTGCTGGATCTCATGAATCCTGCGAACCATCTGCTCGATGGGAGTCATGTTGGTCGGGTCCACCTGATCGTGCGAGATGGTCAGCCCCACTATCTGGACGAGGTTGCGGAGCTCGTGGGCAATCGAAAGGTTCTCGCTGACGCCGGACTTCCTCATGAACGCGTTGAGCTACACTTGGAGGTCTCCACCACTCTGCAAGACTGACTCGAGGAAAACCTGCGCCGCCTTGGGCTCAGGGTGAGGCCAATCTGGGAAGTCCTTCGGCGTCGCGAGCTACATCGTCGTCTTCAGCTGTGCCAGGGCCCGCTTCTTGGCATAATTCTGATGGTGATCGAGAAGACGGGGGTCGCCCGAGGCGCCTCCAGGAAAAACCAAGGCGCTTTGGAAGGAACCAGTCGTCGTGCTCCGAATCCTTCGCGAGCTCCACAAGCTGCGTCACGCCCTCAATCAGCGCGAGCCTCAGGACCTTCATCCCGTCGCCGCGGTCCTCGGTGGTGTCAGCCAGCTCGGCCGCCGAGGCGATCTGGTCGAACTTCGGCGACGAGGGGTCGGCCGCGCGCCTGCTCGAACCTGCGACGCCGACGGCGCCGACGACAGGTGCGACCCCGAGGGCCTCTGCGATCCCCCGAGCCTGCCCCCTCATCGTGGCGATGTGGGCGCTCGCCCGCTGCGGCCCCAGGAAGACGTGCAGCGCCCCCGCGAGCTTGGCAAGGAAGGCGCCGTTCCTCGCGAGATGCCTGACCTCGGCGCCGTTGAAATCCTCTTCGTGCACCCCCCAGTCGGGAATGCCGATGATCCACCGCCCAGGCGCCGCCTTGATGCAGAGAACCCGATGGTGATAGTGCAGCCTGGCCCCGTCATCATAATGAGCGAGAATCTGCAGCTCCTCGATATCTTGAATTCGGTTGACCACCGCCATGCCTCAACCTCCTCGCGTTGCGCTGGCCCGTGTAAAGCCGCGACGGGAGACGAGCGCGTCGGCCTCCGTCGTGTAGCGAGCCTGCCCGCGACAACGTCATCGATGAGACGCGCCGAGCTCAAGCCTAGCGCGATCTCGACGGACAGCCTTCGCCCGCTCGCGGGCGGGTCCACGCGGGGCGACGAAGCACGCGCGCTCTCGGGACAAGAGGGCGAGGCTGGGCATATGCGAGGAGGGGCCGCGGGGCGCGCCGCTGGTCGGCCCGCCGCCTAGCGGGCGATCTCGGAAACAAGCTCGCAGATCTCCGCCGCCGGCGGCGGCGCTGGGACAGGGGCGCTCGCGCCTGGTGGGCGCTGCGACGTCGCGCGCCACAATGCATGATGTGGGCGGCGTTCCATGTGAGATGACGCAAACAAACAATTAAGCCACGTGATGCGGAATGCGCCGTGTTCCCGCAGCTCTGCCGCGGGGTTGCGCCACGCATTGTCTAGATGGCGGCCCTAGGAAAAATATTAAGCATGGACGGGCAAGGGCTCTAAATTGGTGGCGCAATTGGAAAATTGACCCTGTCCCGCATAAATTGGCAACTCGGAATATGCACCAAATTTCAAAGGTGCTGGGCGAGCATCATGACTGCTATTCGTCCTGATCGCCGTTGGTCTGTTGCTACGATGTCATCGACTAGATCGACCGGCAAAACTTCCAGGCACAAAATACGCACCGGGCAAGTATCACAGCCAACATCATTCAGTTAAACTATGGGTGATCAGCATAACCAAGGAAGCGAGTGTCTGAGCCTCTGACCCCTGGTAGCCAATGCCGCGGATGTCGTGGAATGCTAGCGCGGAAAAGGCATCGGGTGCCGGAAGGGGCACCCGTTCTCATCTGTCCAATTCCAACAGGGAGCACTCCCTCTGCCTTTTCCACTCCCTTTTCTGCTGGTTCTTGTCTGACTGCCCTTCTCACTGCCCGCGTCGGGCCCAGCCGCATAATATGCTTTGGTCACGTTAGCCGCAACGGACTCAGCCTGC
The DNA here is from genome assembly GCA_963575745.1 of Prorocentrum cordatum. Lineage (NCBI taxonomy): Eukaryota > Dinophyceae > Prorocentrales > Prorocentraceae > Prorocentrum > Prorocentrum cordatum. Next base: position 580,785 of record CAUYUJ010021871.1, on the reverse strand, counting down.
GTCTGAGTGCGTTCACATAATTCCTTCCTTTCCTTGTACGCAGCTAGCCCCCAATTGTCACGTCGCAGCACCCCCGTTCGGGGTCGATTTTCTGTGCTGTCGGTAACAGGGAAGGTGATTCTGGTGACCTCGGCATTCGCCTCTCGAGACTGCGTGGCGTACCATTTTCTCTTGTTGTGTCCTTGCGTGGGATCCTTGGGCAAATTCTTGGCGCCCTTGTGCCCCGGGGTCGTAGATCTATCTCTGATGCCTCTGCCTTGCCCTTCTCATCTCTGGCGGTCTTGGGCTTCGCCGCCGGCTGAACCGGTTCTGGCGCGGCAGCTGCCGCGTGCTTCTTGCCGCTAAATGGGCAGCCCAGCTCCTTATGCGGGCATCGACCGTCCCGCAGCATGTACTTGCACGTGACTTCTTTCTTCGCCCGTCCATCTTTGATCTTGGCCGTTGGTTTCCCCGGTGGCCTCTCCGGGCCAGTGGGGCCTGCAGCGGCAATTTCATCTCTGAAATTTGCCCTCGTATTGAGTCCTCTGTCGGCAATCAATAGTATATTCGTTTCGCTCTTTTCCCATTACTTTCTGCAATGGCCGAAGTAACCGCTCGCGCGTCTTTATCGTCCGTACCTACCTGGGCACAACTCATTACGTAAAACGTGATTGCCTACCTGATCTTCGGAACTATCTTCATCTGCTCATAGGAATGCTAGTGGATTGCTGCTGCCACCTCTGGGGGTGGTTCAGGCCCCCGTGCAGGTCGCGATGCAGAGCCACAAATTCATTGTAGAGGTGATATGGATCCTTCTCTGGTTTGCTCTTATTCACTAAGATCCCAAACGAGTCCCGCACCGCCATGCTTCTGCCGTGCTCTGTATGAACGGGGGGCCATTGGCAGAAAACCGTATCATCCCACGTACCGTGGTTAGACGGGATTTGTCATGTGCGTCGTATTCCATGCGGGATATCTGCTCGCTGAGTCTGTTGAGGTGGAAGATCCATTATCTGTCCCCGTGGAAATTTTCTCACCGAGGTCCGAAACAGCGATATCCATTCGGTCGCGCTTCCCCGAGTTGCGCGCGGGAGTTTCGGATGTACATCGGGAGCTAGTGCTTGGGGGTCCAAGGCGTTGTTCTTAACGCCCCGGCGGAGGCAAATGGTGGCGCCCTCGTCGAATGGAGCTTCCATTCGCGAGACCCGTTCGTGTCGGGAACTGGCATCAACTTGACCTCCGTCGTTATTCCGACTTTTCCCAAATAACTCCAGGGTGAATTCTACGCCCGCGATCATCTCTGTCGCCGCCTCCTTCGCCGCCGCCGCTGCCGCCAGGAGGCCCCTCGCCTCCTGCGCGCCGCCGCCGCCCCCGGCTGAGCCGTTGCCAGAGGGCGACGAGTCAGGTCGCTCCTCGGGAGCACCAGGCGCTCTGGGCGAAGAGTCTTCGGACTGTTTGAGAAATCCGGGGAACGTCGGCGTTTTGCAACGGCGTCGTTCTAAATGTCCCAGGCAACTCCAATCGATGACTTTCAAGTCATGGAATCCCGATTTGTCTTCGTTCGCCTCGGTTGCTTAGCTCCCCCGAAATCTTCTCGCTCATTGCGTATGCTCGTGATAATATCTGCGTTCGTGGATGAGATTGGCCGAACGCGCCTGCTCTTCCCACTGTTGAGAGCGCCGACGTTCCCCCCCTGACGCTTCTGGGCAACTTCCGCGTCGGCTTCCGACTTGTCCCGGGTGCACTGCCTGCGCAGTTTCGTCATGGCGTCCATGTGAGTATCGCAGCATGGCTCGGTGCATTGGGCGCAATTGACCTTCTTTTCATTTTGGCAGAAATGACGCATTTGTACACCTCCTGGGGCTACAGCGGTACGCAGCTGCGACTTCCAATCCGCTGCGCGACATGTTGAGCTCTCTGGCATCAAAGGCTGGGCCCCGAACGCCAATCCTCTCGACCCACCGCCCCCCGAAGAGCAGACTCCTGATCGCACCTTTGCGGCCAGCGGAATCATGGCGATGTCAACCTGCACCGCGGCTTGAATCCGCGGCGCCAGCATCGCCGTTCTACTGTTTTGCTTTGTCGTGTCGTGGGCCTCCCGAAGAACAGTCAAATCATTGCGTGCCTCACTCTGCCTGGCAGAATCCTTAGCGAGCCTGTTCATTCCTGCTTTCATCTGCATTGCTGGATCAGTGGCGGTACGCTCTCGCAAGTCCGCTTATGGTGCAACTGGAGTTGCTTCTTCGTTCGTATGATGGACGAGAACAACTGCTTGTGCCGCCCTCGCATGCGTCGCATCCTCCGCGAACCAGTGAGGCTCGCCTCTATCTCACCCTTCTGCAAACGTTGGTGCATCTGTGCTTCCTTCGCTGCCGTGCCCCCCGCTTCTCGGCTTCCTGTCTCTACCAGGTTCTGCCCCGCTAGCTCTTCCAACTCCCTCTTTTGCATTCCAGCTCACGTCGAGCTCAGCTGTGCTGCTTCCGACGCTGCCTGTCGGCCTGCATGTGCTTGCTGTGGCATGCCGAAGAGTCTCCTCCTCGTTATAAATCATTCCGATTTGTCCGTGCTCCTGTGCTTCAATCATGCGAACGTGCGCAACCAATTCCTCTGCCTCCGCCTGTTGCCGTTCGACAAAAAACAACGCGACGACACTAGTGCTCTTTCATGTCTATGCATCCGGAACGAAGCCAACACATATTGCAGTGCGGGCATACGTGTGAACGACCTCCGAATGCTGGCCGATGGCACGGACCCTGTATGTTATGTGCCTTCCAAAGGCATCAGCTTTCCGTTGGTAGGTAGCATCGAAGCCCTCGCTAGCGGCGATCTTCACACACATCCACAAACGACGTTACGTGGGTACAACGTTGAACCGGGGATTGTCTCTGGGATTTCACGTGTAGCTGGGCACTGCTGGCCATCAGTCAAGCTACCTGCCAAGCTGGAAGCTTGCAGTGGGGAGTCATGCTCCATGCTTACATCCTCAAGCGCCTTGGGACGCTTCGCTTCAGGTGTATCCTCCGTGCTGCCTCTCGCGTGATCCGACTGAGTTACGATCGAAGCTTTCTTGTCTCTGATGGACGAAATATCAGAATCTAGATTTTCATCTTCCATGATCACTGAAAGTTTATGGGTCAAATCAGCTTCCCCCTCTGCTGGTTGAACCGATGCTGACTCGCTGTCTTCCGCCGGAACAAGATAATGGGAAAACTCGGAGGGATACTACCTCATGCATCGTTTGGCGGGATGTTCGGCTGATCTCGCGCAGCCCCCAAACTTATTGAGATCACGGACCGCGGTCATATGCATGTCCGACACGTCATTATAGTTTTCGGCTGGCAACAAATCGTTCGCCAAAGGAATGCGGTTTCCGCCAAAATATGGTGGTGCCAATATATCGGTTCGTCGCTCATGATGGGTGCACTCGGTACTTCGTTAAGCTGGTAAAGAGCGGGATGGGGGAGCAAAGGAACAGGGAACGACGACGAGGCGACGACCCAAGCACCTTCCTTTCCCACGGCCGCGGGACGGGTTCCTGGCACAAATCCCGTGCTTCAATCTTTCAACTTACAGCTGCGGAAGCGGCGGCGGCAAGCGGCGGCAGGAAGCGAACGGGGAGAGACGAGCAACAACTCCAGGAACTATCACACTTTCTCAAAAATTTCTTGGTTCGCAGGAGTACAGCAATAACATAAAACCAAATCAGTCCCCAAGAGGCCGCCTCCGAAAAGCTTCCCAGCAGCCTCCCAAGAGATCCCCGCAATCATCCAAACAACTTCTGGTTTACAACCTTGGCACAGTGGCGGGGTGTGCCGAAGGCCATTCGATAGCCCCATCAATTTTCGTCCTCATTGTCCTCCTCCACCTTTTCCTCTTCATCTTCATTTTCCTCGTCATCGGTCGCGTGCTCATATCAATTTTCGTCGTTACCCTCCTCCTCCTTCTCTTCGTCCTCCTCCTCACCGTCCTCTTCCTCATCGTCGTGCTTGCCCTGGTCGTTGTCCTCCTAGTCCGCCTCCTCCTCCTTCTCGTCCTCATTTTCCCCTCATTCCTCCTCCACCTCCTTCCTTCTTCTCTTCGCTGTCCCCAAAGAGGCTCCCGAGAGATCCCCAGGAAGACCCCAAGAAGATGCCAATACTATCCAAACATTAATCCTTCGGAGCGGCTGTTCCACTGCATGCTTCTACACTTCGCTGGTCATGGCAGCTGGCCTGGCGATCGCTTGTGGATGGGCTGGTGAAGTTACGTGAAACGTCGAAAACTTCGTGGTCTGTTGGGTTATGGCGAGCCGTCGTACGCTTGGGGAGAAATACGGTGCGTCCGTAGTACCAGAATCATTAGATCGAACTTGTTCCCTGGTAGCCCACCAATCAAATACGTATCTGGAATGAAATACACGGCGCAGGAAAAATCTCGACACTTGAACGGAAAAAGGACACGGTTCATACAACATGCAAAATTCGGGAACGTCGCCACTCGGGAAGCATTCAACCGTAACCGTTTCCGGACGTGTGGAAGATTCGGTCACGCATGACCAGCTACTTCAACATTGGGACGACAATTCGATATTTTTGCCTTTGGTTTGCCCAGTAATATACCCCGCCGTCTTATCAATCGGGTACCCACTTACCTCGTAAATGTATTTATGCGCTCGTGCGAAGCATGGGCAGGCGAACAGACAACCACGTACAACATCCTGTGGGGTCGGAAATATGACATGCGACAAAGCAACAAGTGCTTGAACATCAACAGATCTTGTTCTCTTACCGGACCTGTGAGCAGTCGTTCTGCTGGGCGACGGTGCCAACTTTACCAGTGTTCTCGGAAGTGAAGACGTCACCATAGTAGCTATGCGTGAATCCCAGCAGCTATGCGCTCATATGCAGATTATGCATGGGGAGCAACATGCTGTGACGACAGAGTTAACAATGCGATGGAACTGGCATGACTCCCCAATCGTTGGATGACCGTCCGTTTTGCCATGCCTCTTGGCCCTGGACTCTCAAACTTATGCTAGCATACTATGGCAATATCTGTCCGACTCATCTCGCGTGCAACAAAGATCCATCAAGTGTCGGGTGGGCTGAAGGTTTGGCTTCCAGGGCAAGACGTCCCTGGAACCCTCACAAGGGGTCGCGCATCTCTGTTGTTCCAGGAACCTGCTCTTCACCTACAAAAAACCATAGTCGCCGCTGGTGTTCACAATGTGTCCTTCGTGGACGCCGTGCAATGAGAAGCATCCAGCTCCGACCGCTTACATATCCCACTGGCGCTGATGGTACGTCCAAGCTCGAGCAGGGACGAGATGGGAACCGAGTGGACAGAACAGAAGGTATGGTATGGACGACTTATGTAACGCCGCCTCTGCAGCAAGCCCACCCATGCTAATGGCGACGCGGGGCCGGAAGAACTTGAGTAGCGCCCGCCACTTCTCCTGCGGCGGGTGGTCCAAACGCGGCCCCCGCTGCTCCAAAAGCTCTTCCACCCCCCACGTCGCCCTTCTCCGACGGGGAGACCTTTGGTCCTGATGCGTGCTTTCGGCCCAAACTTCTGCGCCAACAGTTTCACTCAAATCGGTGGTCGTCGTACCACCTCCTGAGTCGGTCTCTGTGCCAAGGCGACGGCCTACTCTGACCGTCTGGCGAAGACTTCCTGCAAAGCGACTGCTGGCACTCGGCACGGACCGTATGTCACGGCACGCATGGCAATGCATGCAACATGGCATGCCCGTCAAAGCACACGATACTCGCCATGGCTCACACGGCGCGTCACGCACGGAGCGGTTCCCACGATACAGCTCGCACGGCACTGCGCGAACGCCACGACGGGCACAGCTGAGCGCGCCTGGCACGACAAAGCATGCCATGACACGCTACACAGCAGCACGGACCGTATGGAACGGCAGGAGCCACGCCCACAGGCGCGCACGGCACGGCGCATGGCACGCGCACCACAACATTTTTACGTCGCAGCGCGGCAGAAGCAATCCGCACGCGCGCTCGGGCGGGCCCGATGCCGGCTTCATTGCGAATCGCCTGCAGCAGGGGAAGGGGGGGAAGAGAGGAGCGGCCAACGCGCACCACAATATGCGCAATACGGTCATTCTTTCAACACGCCCTCAGCATCACACCAAAGGCTGACACGACAAGCATGTCTAACGTCGATTCGCGACCATCTGCGCACGGCTCATCACGAACGGCACATAGAGCACATCACGGTACGCAAAACAAGGCGCGGGCCAACAAATACAACAACGCGTTCATGGCATGGGTGGGTTCCTGCAAACTCCGGCACCGTGCCGCTGGACACGGAGTGGGCATGTCCTCAGGTCCTTTGCCTCATCTTCTAAGCAAGCCTGAGAAGTCTTCAATGGGCCCAGAGCTCGAATTCTCAGTTCTCCCAGGGGTTGGCTGGCCCTGGCGCGTCTTGTCGCATGGATTTTTCGGGTCCCAGACGGCCCCAACACGGGCCAAGAGGGCCTCAAGAGGCCTCCAAAACGCCCAAGATGACCCCAAGACGGCCCAACAGGCCTCCGAGACGCCCCAAGAGCCCTCCCAAGATGGCAAAATCATTGATTTCCCATTGGCTTTTTAATGCTTTGGGGGTGTTCAATTTTTTCGAGCTCCCGACGCTCCAAGACGGCCCAAGATGCCCCCTGGACCGCCCCAAGACGGCCCACGAGGCCCCAAGGAGGGCCACAGCATGACACAAGATGGCCCTAAGACGACCCCATTCCAAGACCGCCAAGATGGCCCAAAATGGCCTCCAAGATGGCCTCCAAGACGGATGCGACGGCTTCGTGATGCCCCACGACGGCCCAAGATTCAAGACGGCCTAAGATAGCCTCAAGATGGCCGAAGACGGCCCAATAGGCCTCCAAGAAGCCCCCAAGACGGCCGAAGAGGCCTCCAAGAGGTCCTCCAGGACGGCCCGACGAGGCCAAACTCATTGATCTTCCTTTTGTGTTTCAAGGATTTTGGCACTTGCTTCTGTTCGGTCCTCCGACGGCCCGAGACGGCCCACGAGCCTCCAAAGATCGCCCCAATATCGCCCAAGAGGCCTCCAAGATGCCCCGCAACTGCCCAAGAGGCTCCCCCAAAACTGCCCCAAGAGGGCCCCGAGACGGCCCGCGAGGCCCCCAGAACGCCCAAGCTGCCCCAAGTCGGCCCAGAGAGGCCCTCAAGACTGCTTCGGAGGGCGTCAGACGGGCCAGGAAGCCACCAAGACGGCCCAAGCTGGCTCCAAGATGGCCCAAAACAGCCCAAGAGGCCCCCAAGAGGTCTCCAAGACGGCCCAAGAGGCCTCCAAGAGGTCCCCCAGGAAGGCCCGAAGAGGCCAAACTCATTGATTTTCCCAATGTTTTAAACGATATTGGCATTTGCTTCCGTTCGGCCTTCCGACGGCCCGAGACGGCCCACGAGCCTCCAACGGTCGCCCAAAAGGCCCCCACGAAGGTACCAGAGCTGCCAAAGAGGCCCCCATAAGAAGGCCCCAAGACTGCCCAAACGGCCTCCAAGACGCCCGAGATGGCCTCTAAGACGGCCCTGGAGCGCCCCAAGAGGGCCCCAAGTCGGCCCAGAGAGGCCCTCAAGACGGCTTCCGACGGGCCAGGAGGCTATCAAGACGGCCGAAGATGGCTCGAAGATGGCCCAAGACGGCCCAAGCGGCCCCCAAGAGGTCTCCGAGACGGCCGAAGAGGCCCTCAAGAGGGCCTCCAGGAAGGCCCGAAGAGGCCCAAAACATTGATGTTCCTTAGGTTTTTGAAGGATTTTAGCATTTGCTTCTCTTCGGTCCTCCGACGGCCCGGGACGGCCCAAGCGCTCCCAGAGATCGCCCCAAGATCGCTCAAGAGGCCTCCAAGCTGCCCCAATAACGGCCCAATAGGCCCCCCCAAGACTGCCCTAAGAGGGCCCCAAGAATGCCCACGAGGCCTCCAGAACGCCCGAGCTGGCCTCCAAGACGGCCCTGGAGCACCCCTGGAGGGCCAAAAGTCGGCCAAGAGGCCCTCAAGACGGCTTCGGAGGGCGTCAGACGGGCCAGGAGGCCACCAAGACGGCCCAAGATGGCTCAAAGATGGCACCATAACGGCCCAAGAGGCCACCAAAATTGCCCCAAGAGGGCCCCAACACGGCCCAAGAGGCCTCGAAGACGCCAAGTATGGCCTCTAAGATGGCCCTGGAGCACCCCAAAAGGGCTCCAAGTCGGCCCAGAGAGGCCCCCCAAGACGGCTTCCGACGGACCAGGAATGCCCTAAGACGGCCCAAGAGCCCTCAGAGATCGCCAAGACCGCCAAGATGGCCCTAAGACGACCCATTCCAAGACCGCCAAGATGGCCCAAAATGGCCTCCAAGATGGCCTCCAAGACGGATGCGACGGCTTCGTGATGCCCCAAGACGGCCCAAGATTCAAGACGGCCTAAGATAGCCTCAAGATGGCCGAAGACGGCCAAAGAGGCCACCGAGAAGCCAGCGAAGCCCCCGAAGGCCCCCAAGAGGCCCAAGGAGGCCCCCAAATACTTCCAAAAGGCTTTCAGGAAGCCCCCAGGCGGTCCCAAGAATGTCCCTGGAGGCTCCCAAGATGCTCCCTCCTCTTCCTCTTTCTCCTCCTCCTCCTGATCTTCCCCGACATCCTCCCACGAATGTTCCCCGAAAGGTTTCTACAAGGGCTGGGGGAACACATGGCCCGAAAGCTTGGCGGAGCTCTTGCCACAACGCTCGGCCACATTGGCGATTCCAAAAGGAGGCAGGTGGCGGCGGTGATTCGACATAGTTGTTTTCGATAACGCCAGCGTCACAATATGCGCTGATGATTCCTATCCGCCTCCGCATGATGTTCCCAAATGCGCCAAGGCTGCACCGAGACGAACCGACGCAACTCTGACAGATCCCATTAAGATAGAGAGGGGACCGGCGGCAGGGGGCGAAACCCTTACAGATATTCTTGGCGTATCATCGGTGGACCCACTGAGGCCCCGAGCACGCTTGGCCATACAGCGCAGACCAGGACAATCCAGGACAATCCTCATCATCCCGTCTCGTCCTCCTCGTCCTACTCGTCCTCGTCCTCCTCCTTGTTCTCGTCCTCGACCTCGTCGTCGTCGTCCTCCTCCTCCTCCTCTTCTCCTGCTCCTCCTCCCCCTTCCCTCCCCCCACATCCTCCTCCTTCTCCTTCTTCTTCTCCTCGTCCTCCTCCTCTCCACCTCCTCCTCCTCCTCTCCTCCTCCTCCTCCTCCTCCTCCCCTCCTCCTCCTCCTCCTACCTCCGCCTCCTCCTCCTCCTCCTCCTCCTCCCCTCCTCCTCCTCCTCCTCCTCCCCTCCTCCTCCTCCTCCTCCTCCTCCTCCTCCTCCTCCGCCTCCTCCTCCTCCTCCTCCTCCTCCTCGTCCTCCTCCTCCTCCTCCTCTTCGTTCTCCTCCTCCTTCTCCTCATCCCTCCTTCTTCTTCTCCTCCTCTTCCTGCTCCATTCCTTCTCCTTATCGGTAACTTCTCCCTGTCGCACCCCGAGGCCAGTTTTTAGGGCGGGCCGGGCGGGGCGTTTCGCCTGAGACTTCCTCATGGTTTATGACCTGAAGCTGAACAAGTGGCAACAGTTTCACATATGGAGGGCGTGCCGTTTTCGAGCTGTGGCTCTCGCCTTCGCGTCGCGCACCTTCGGTTTCAAAATTTGCAAGAGCGGATTGAGGGCGGGTCGTTTTCAACATGTGGCTCTCGCTTTAGCGCCGCGCGCATTCTTTTTCAAACTTTGCAAGAGCTTCACGGATTGAGGGCGGGTCGTTTTCAAAATGTGACTCTCGCCTTAGCGCCGCGCGCATTCGTTTGAACAGTTTGCAAGAGCTTCACGGATTGAGGGCGGGTCGTTTCAAAATGTGGCTCTCGCCTTGGCGCCGCGCACATTCGTTTTCACAAGTTGCAGCAGTTTTACGGATTCCCATGGTCAGCGTACCAGCAATGCTGTTTTGGAAGGATTCAGGATTATGCGGCCGCAGCAGTTATGTTGATTCGCGGTGTTGAAATCCCAAACGTGACGTTCTGGCACGATTTTGGATCGTCAAGGCGCAGCAGTCAGGTTGATACGTGGCGTTGAAATACAGATAACAATGTTTTGGCACGGTTCAGAATCTTAAAAAGGTTGTCCTCCGACGAGGCAGCTCCCTCAATGGAAATGAACCGTTGCAGGGGCCTATGAAGAGGGAGCATGGAGGGAGGGTTGATTCCAACATCGTTGATGACTGTTGGGTTTACGCTGGTCCGTCTCCTCCTTCCCCTCCTCCTCCATGCCTTGTCCTCCTCTTCCTCCTCCTTTCTTTTCCTTATACATGACTTCTCCCTGTCGCACCCCGAGGCCAATCTTTAGGGCCAGTCGAGCGACTCGCCTGAAACTTCTTCACCATTAATAACCTGAAGCTTGTGGCAATCGTTTCACATATGGAGGGCGGGTTGCTTTCAAAATGTGGCTCTCGCCTCAGCGCCGCGTACATAAAGAAAAACATGCAACAGCTTCACGGATTGAAGGTGGTTGGTTTTCAAACTGTGGCTCTCGCCTCAGCACCGCATACATTCGTTTTAAACAATTGCAAGAGCTTCACGGATTGAGGGCGGCTCCTTTTCAACATGTGTCTCTCGCCTTAGCGCCGCGCGCACTCGTCTTAAACATTCGCAAGAGTTTCACGGATTGAGGGCGGGTGATTTTCAACATGTGGCTCTCGCATTAGCGCCGCGTACATTCGCTTTACACATTTGCACGGGCTTTATGTACTCAGGGCGGTTCCTTTTCGACATGTGGCTCTCGCCTTCACGCCGCGTACAATCGTTTATATAAGTTACAGGAGTTTCACGAGTTCCCATGATCAGCGTACTAGTAATGGTGTTTGGGAAAAACTCAGCATTCTGCGGGTGCAACAATTACGTCCGTTCGCGGAGTTGAAGTCCCAGGACTGGCGTTCTGGCACGATTCAGGCTCGCAACAGTCAGGTTGATCCGTGGCGTTGGAATCCCGAGAGCAATGTTGCGGCATGCTTCAGGATCTTCAAACGGCTGTCTTCCGACGAGGCAGTTCCATCAGTGGAGATGAACTTTTTATACGAGCCCATGGCGAGGGAGCTTGGAGGGAGGGTTGATTCCAACATCGTTGATGACTCTTGGGTTTGCACTGGTCCTCCTCCTCCTCCTCCTCCTCCGCCTCCTCCTCCGCCTCCTCCTCCTCCACCTCCTCCTCCTCCGCCTCCTCCTCCGCCTCCTCCTCCTCCTCCTCCTCCTCCTCCCGCGGCCGCCTTCGCGCCCCTCGCGGCGACCTTGGGGCCCCTCTCCTGCATGGCGGGCGGTGCAGCTCGCTTTTCCCGCGAGCGGCCGCGCCGGTGCCCGCACGGCGGCCGCGCGGCCCCAGCGGCCGGCGCCAGGTCGCGGGGGCAGCAGGAGCGAGGGGCCACGGGCCGCACAGGCAGCAGGCGGCAGGGAGGGTCCGAGCCACTCTGAGGGGCACGGGGGTTTGGGAGGGGGGAGGGGCGAGGAGGGGCAGGAGGAAGAGAGCGGGGATCACGGCGAAGACGAGTAGAAGGAGGCCGGGGGAGGAGGAGGAGAAGGAGGAGATGGACGAGGATGGAGGCGGAGACTGAAAGGGGGTGGGGGGGTAGAAAGATGAGGATAAGGAAGAGGGTGATCCCCCATGGACCCCTCCTCCTAGGAAACCGACTTCCTTCACACATAGTAGATGTAACTTCTTATATCGTGTCGTTTAAATGCTCAGCGGTAGCCGTAACTCCATAATCATATAATGGCATGTGTGATTGACTATTCCTGACAAGTCCAGGCCGATTGTCTGGTAGTCTCCCAAGCACACCTGCCACCCCCTTCCCCTCAGAGCCATTGTGTTTTGGAGCTGCATCGCTGAGGCGGAATCATTGTTCCACGCTCGATCGTCTGTGTCGTTTCGCTGGACTGTGGTAGCGCTGGGTGTTCCAGACATCCATCTCTTTTTGCCTGCGTCTTTTATACAGCATTCTAATTCCGGACAGGAAGGCGGAGGGAAGAAAGCACGCGAGATGGACTGCATCCTCACTCCTCGCCTTCCAATGCCTTCTTGGCATTTTTCAGGTGCTGCTCCGCCTAGGGCGCGGGGCGGGTTCGTTTTTTTCACGATGGATATGTTCAAGATGGGAAACAATCGGCACTGACGAATGAAGCATCACCATTCAGGAGCGAGCCGAACGCTTCAACAATCACACAACTGGTGCGGGGAGGATAACAATGGTGCAACGTCGATCCTCGTCTGCAGAGACGCCGCTTCCAAATCTGATCACATGTTCCCTGCCCCTCATGATTCGCTCACATCCTGCCCACCATTTGCAGCTCGACGGCGGCCCGACGGGGGCCATGCAGAGGCCCGTCCAGGAAAGAGGCACGAACCCCTTGCATGGCCTGACGCGGCCGAGGCCGCTCTTCATTCTGCGGTCAGGAACTTTTGGACAGTGTGCCGCGGCGGCGGCCCCGACGAAACGCTATTCCTTGCAAGCGGGTAACGTGTCGTTCCGCTTCGCAGGACGGGAAGCTGGGGAGCGCTCGGGACGTTGACGCCCGGACGAGGATGTGGACAGCGTGTCGCGCCGAAGTGCGGTGGGCCAGAAGCGGCGTAGCGACACGCTGAGCCAAAGTTCTCGACCGCATTCCTCCTCCTCCCGCCTTCTCCTGCGGCAGCGTCCCATCCTGCCCTGCTTCGCGGCTCGACGCCTGTCCTCCACCTGGGAGTCGGGGGCGTCCAAGAGGGGGGGGCGCTAATCATGGCCGGCGGCATGTGCGCGGCCCAGGGGAGGGGGGGGGTGCTGGGGACGTATTGACATGAGCAAGGGAACCATGAAATCTTGGGAGGCATCATGGCCCCCGCCATGATGATCCCCCCCCCCCCCAGTCATCACCCCGCTCTTGGCCGCCCCACGGAGAGCCGCAAGACGGCCCAGGATGGCCTGAGGAGGGCCCCAAGACGCCCTCAATACGGCCCCACTGTGCCCCAGCACGTGCCGTGACGACTTGCGTGCCGGTTTCATGCACCACGTGAATCGCTCAGCCTTGATCGAGCGCGTCATTCTGACAGCGCGGCCCAGGAGGCCACCGCGCCGCAGGCACTGCGGCGGCACGGGCGCAGCGCTCAGCGCTCCCGAGCGGGCTCGGCGCCATCCCGAGCGGGCTCGGCCCCGGCGCCGGGCCGCTGCCGACGCGGTCGTGCGGCGCGAGCGTGCCGCACGCCCACGCCGGCAGGGCGAGGCCGAGGCCGCCGGGGCGGGGGGGGGGGGGTGAGGCGTGGAGCCGGTCAGGCGCCGCGGGCCGCCCGCGGCTCCCCCCCCTGCCCGCGCAGGCGCCGCCGCCGTGCTGGCCACTGGCGCCTCTGCTCCGCCCGCGCTCCGCGATCTCCGAGCGAGGCAGGTGCGGGTGCGGCGGGCGGCCACCTTCGTGACACCAGCGCCCGGCTGACCAGGCTCCCCAACTTCGCGCCCTCGCGCCCCGCCGCGCGCGGCCATCTCCGCGCCCTCGCGGGGCCGCCCTGGAGGAGGGCAGTTCCCAGGCACGAGCCGGGACGCGCGGGGAGCGAGTAGCTCTGGGCCCGCGGGGTTGACCTAGGGCTGGCGAGAGGCCGTTGCAGAAGCAGGGCCGCATTGCGGTCGGCCCTGGCTGTGGGTGGCCCGCCTTGAGAGAGGTTGCCCGCGCGCTTCAGATCGATGATGCTCAGAACGTGAGCTGGCGCCATCGTGTGCTCGTCCACTGCAGCCCTTCAATACGACACAGGCGGTGTACTGGGGGCCGCAAAGGGCTGCGCGCTATCGGTGGAGCTGGGCGGGGGGCTGACACATGTCCTGAGGATCATCATCGACTAGACCTCGGACGACGCCACCGCACTGAAACTGGCCTCACCAGTCGCGTAAGATTTGCTGACGCGGCCTCTGTGCCAACGCCTTCGCGATGTTCCCGCCCTGGTTCCAGACGCTGGCCCGTGGGTGGCACCCACTCGCCAGTCGAGTCTCCACACTAAAATGCCGCGGTCCTTTCGCCGCTTATGGCGCACGTGCAGCACACATGCAAACCGTGTAAATTAGGCGCACGCTTCTCGACTCCCGATCTCTGCATATCTGCGCGGCTTTGAGCTTTCCCTTCGCGGCTCATGGCTTCCTCGGAGACGCGGGGGAGGTTGTCCCCGACCGCCAGGAGCCCAGAGCCAGAGACTCCAAGCCGCGTCTTCGAGTGCAAGGGTTGGGCCTGGATCGGATTCGTGGCATCGGCGACCCCCTCCATTTTTCCGGGCGTCAGAACGATGCGCGCGACTCCACTCTGCCAGCCACGGTGTCCAGGGCACGTGCGGTGTCTTCTCGTCCCCGTCTCCGTCGCTCGGTGGGGGAGGCGGCGGCTGCCCTCCAGGCAGAACTGCATCGGCCTCTGGGTGCCCTTGAAGCTGCCTCAGACGCGCGACTGCCGGCTGGAGCGTGTGGCCACCGCAGCGCGCGCCACGCGTGCTTTGGCCCCACTCTTGTCTTGTTGCGTCTCGTCCTGCCTTGCGTGTGCTGTCTCGTCGTGTGGTGTTTTGGTTGCGAGCAATGGGGCTTACCACCTGCATCCGTTGCATTATTTCCTCTATGTTCCTTTGCCATCTGGGCTGTGGACCCACGGCTTCCACGCGCACAGGACGGCGCGGGTGCCTGCCCGTATGAACGCCAACACCTGGCTATTCGGCGGCGGCAACTCCCCAACTCCTGTAATTACATGGGCGACCAGCTCGGGGAGCGTCCGAAAGTATAGTGTCATGCTGCTGCCTCCTGTCCTTGGAGTTTGGGGTGGTGGCGCAGGGCTTGAGCCTCCACAGGCAAAGCAGATCCCCACCCAACGGCCCCGAAACGACACGACCCCCACAGCTTCAGAAACTCTTTCCTCCTCGCACTCGTCCCCGTCCTCGTCGTCCCCTCTGCTTCCTCCCCTCCTGGGTAGGGCCAGGCGGCCTTCTACTCACAGGTTGGATGGTGGCGCAACTTGCGCACCGCATCCTCGAGCTCTCGCGCTCGCAGCGCCGAAACTCGCCCCCGGCGGCTTGGGCTATCGGCCCCAAGTCCCCCAGACAGGTGGTGGAGCAACGCTCGCTGTGCGCGCGTGCGCACGCTGTCCATGCCGTGGCTGATCATGTCTGGCCCTGCCTTGTGCTGGCCTGCGGGCAGTGCTCCAGCTCTGAGCCGAGCCCCTCCCCTCGAAGGCCTGCCTCCCCCGGTCGGTGTCCTCGCGCGCGGGTGAACTCTTCTGCCGATTGATGCTGCGTGGCACGGCCCTGCCGTGCTCGCTGGCGACGTCACGTGATTCAGTCAAGGATGAGAACCTCCTGACAGCCAACTCGGTTTGACCGCTCCGCGGATCGCGAGCGGATCTTTCCGAACCGATTCGCCTGCCGAGTATACGCGCACGCAAATTTGAAAGGGGGGATCACCGCATGTACGCTGTACTCCTCTCTTATCATGCCCGGTTCCTTGCGGTCCTTCTCCACCTCAGTGTCCTCCTGCTCGGGGTCACCGCCCCCAGAAGCAACCCCGCAGTCCAAATTGATCCTCGGCCCGACTCCGATGCTGATCCCGCTGGCCCGGTTCGCCCCAAACTGAGGAGCTCATCGCCGACCCAAAATCCCGCCCACCGCCGGATCGAACAAGCCCCACCGCCCCGAGGTCACCAGAAACGGCCCCATGACCGGGGAAATCAACAAGTACCAATACCGCTACCCCTCAGACCTCTCCTGGGGTGCGTTCTGACCAGGATTTCGAAGCGAATCCAGCGGTGGCGGCGACGGAGGCCTCCTCTCCTCCTCTGACCCTTGACCCGGGCCGGCCCGCTGCTACTGCAGCATCGGGGCGAATCGCGCCGTCAGCGCACCCGCGCCCTGACGCCTGCCCGGCAAGTGAAAGCGCCAAGGCATGGGGGCCTCCACGGCGGCCTCGTTGTACGTCTGCTGGACGTGCTCCTGGCGCACGCGCTCGCCACGCCCGGTGCGCCCCCTCACCCCCTGAGCTCCCTTCCTTATTGCACGCAGTAGCTCCAAAGCTACAGGCCTCGGAAGAAATTAGAGAACACTCATGCCGCATTCATTTGTCGATGCCCCCCTCCAATGATCAACGTTGGCGGTGGGTTGGACGAGCTGCTCTTCGACCGCAGCCTGCCGCGCGCGTGCCAATTTTGAGTCCGGGAGGGCGGGGGAGTGTCCACTAATTATTTCCCTCTACCGTATCATCTCTACCGCGCGCGCCTGTTTATGAATTTCTGGAGATCTACATGCGGCCACCCTTGGCTCTGCACCAGAGGGCTGGGCCACCCCTGGCAATTAGGCTGACAGGTGAGAATGGAGGAAGGGAGGGACTGGGTGTAAGGAGGAAGTGGTGGGAAGGAATCGTGGAGGGAGGAGGCAAAACGACAAGATATCTAATGGGGCATGCCAATCTCTACTCCACTACATCGCGTCTACGAAAGGTTTCGCGAATCCCACCAGCCCTCTGGGCGTAGGTGGTCTAGGGAGTTTCCTTCTTGCCCTTCGGGGAAGGGTTCCCCCCTCACCCCTACCCCCTCCCCTGGACCTGGACGGGGCGCCCCGCGGGTTGTCAGAGGGTATTTTTTCGCCCAATATGAGCTCCAAGATGGCTCAAGATAGCGCACGATGCCTCAAGATGGCTCCCAAGATGCTCCAAGATGCCCCAAGAACGTTCCAAGAGGCGTCCGAGACCTCCAAGGAGGCCCCCAATAAGCCAAAATCCTTCAACAACCTGATGAAAATAACAGATTTTTGCTTTCTTGCCTTTCAGCTTCCGAGGGCCATCCGAAGCCTCGAGATGGCTCCAAGATGGCCCAGTAAAGCCCCAGGAGGGGCCCACGAGAGCCCTAAGACGGCCCCCGGAGCGCCCCAAGAGCGCAGGAAGCGATTTTCGGTGCTCCCGAGGGGGGAGGCTACTTGGAACTTTCCTCTTTTTTTTCGATTTCTTTCAAAATGGCCCCACCAGCGCCCGTGAAGCTCCCAAAAGCGCCCCAAGAGGGCGCCAAGAAGCGCCCAGACGGCCCCAAAAGGCATCCAAGAGGCTCCCAAAAGATTCCATACGAGGCCTCAAGAAAATTCCCGAGATAACCAACTCTCCCTCCTTCTCCTCCGTCTCCTCCTCCTCGTCCTCGCCCTACTCCACCTTCTCCTCCTCCTCCTCCTCCTCTTCTTCTTCTTCTTCTTCGTCCTCCTCCGACAACGACGACGATTCCTCCTCCATCCTCCCCCTCGTGCGGTTTATGACAGTTTCCCCTGTTTTTTTGTTCATCTGCATGCCCCCCCACCTCCCTGATCACCTCAACTCCCCTGGGCATCGCTTCTGGATGGGCTGGTGGGGGTACTTTTTTAGTCAACGGCCGCGGGCGAGCGCGCCGGCGGCGAGTCCAGTCAAAGCGGGGCACGCAGCGACGAATTAACCTAAAGCGATGGAGGATGGCCACACCTACAGCGGCTAACCGAGCCCTCACGCAGCAGCTCAGCGGCGGACCGGCGAGTGGGGGGGCAGCTGAAACTGAGTCGTACTGCCAGCGTGCAAATATAGAAAGCGTCGGGGCACCAGGGAGTCGGGACACACGACGACCCGGGCCAGAAACCGAAATTAATGCAAGGACGCAACCCCGGACAACTGCGTGAGTACAAGGGTGGCCCGAAGGACCGTCGGTCCAAAAGCTAGGAGGCGAGAGCGTTGGCGGGCTGCGAAATCCCAGGGTGGCCGTAGCCGCGTAGTCCCGAAGCAGCAGAACGCAAGTGTGCGGGAAGCAGCAAAGCTGCCACGCAGCCAAAATGGCGCGGGTCACCACGGACCAGTGCGTGAAGTGGCGCCAGATGGGGATATTTTTTGGGTCAGCGGCCACGAAGACAGCGGTCATGTGGCGATGGCAACGTCCGGGCCACGGGCGAGGCTAATTTGCAAAAACAGATCGCGGCCGGCCAGAGCTGGCTGACGTACTGCTAGCACGGGCACGTGCACAGGACAAAATGACCAAATTCGAGTGGCCAACGCATGACAGGCGCAAGCACCTTACCACAGTGGGCAGGTCTCTGTGCTCAGTGAAAATGAGAAGGCCAATGAAGTGAGTCGCCATAGTGGCGCCAGACTTCAAACGAGCGACTGGCGTAAGCCAGCCAGCTGAGCAGTCGAGAAAGTATGCCGCGCACAGTTGGGCTGAAGGTGGGTCCGAGAAGCTGTGCATGCTGCTGAAGGCTAAACCACTCAGTGCCCAGGCCAGTCTCAGTGGACCGCATCACAGTGTCGGGGGGGGTAGCCGTGCGACTATGTGCCCTTCAGCGCGCGCCACTGGGTGTGAGAAGCCCGCGGGCGTGGTGAGCATCGCCGACGGAGAAGAAGAGGAAGAGGAGGCTGCACGCGTGGTGGTGGTGCCGACTGCGTTGTCGTCGGGCGAAGCGCCAGAGGGAGCTGCACTGCGGTAGACGCTGAGGGCAGAGACAGAGCCAGCCCAGACCGCCGCATGGTACCTTCCCCCAGGCCTGTGAGCCGACACACGCCACGTGATCCTCCAGGGCCGAAGCAACCGCCGCTGTGGGTGAGGAGCCAGACCACGAGCAGCGTGGAACACGGCAGGCCCTGGGAGGGGGGAGCGACCACACCGACGTCGGACGGGGCGTCAGGCGGGCTCCGGGGCCAAGGGCGGGGGACACCCACCTGGCCCGAGAGGGGAGAGGCGAGGGGCCGCAACGCCTCTCCCCTCGGACAGGCCCCAACACCGTGGGCCAGGGGCCATTGCCATCCGTTTGGGACATCCTGGGGGTCGCAGGATCGCCGCTAGATCTCACTTTAAACTCCTCGGGGGTCGCAGCTGATCGCCGCTATGAACATTATTCTTGGTCGGTGTGTCCGAGTGTAGGCCCTCCAGGGCTGCAACCAATCGCATCAGAAGTGAATATGCAGATAGGTGCGTCCTTGAAAGTTGGTCCTCGGGGGTCGCAGCTGATAGCCGCTAGAGTCGATCTTGTCAATACTGTGGCCTGCCCAGGCCGTTCCGCTGGCGCGTGGGGGGGGGGGTTTCCGTGGCCGTCCCCCCGCCACTGGCGGATGTATGGCTGTCGTCGTCGGACAGCAGAGTGGGTGCTCCCGGGACCTGTCTGTCCTGCGGGCGGCTCCCCTGTCGATCAGGGGGGTGAAATGTCAGGGGTAGGTCCACTTATCCAGTGTGGGCAGTCTAGCTATGCTGCGCCGTGGGTGAGATGTGGGGTAACCTTCGCCCCGGCGCAAGTTGCCCCTAGGTGTTGCGGTCTGAGCCGGGCGTAGCGAGGTGAAACTGGCCCCTTAGGGGCAAGAGCAGGGGGTGGGAGGGGCGGAGCTCGTTGACCAGGAGCGCCAGGGGTGCTGAGGCGGGTCTGTCCGGCACCGTTAGCCCTGGGTGTACGAGTCATCCCTTGTCCACCATCGGGCGCGCTTGTCCGTGTACTGGTCGTCCCCCCTGGGGGAGTAACGCTTACCCTTTCCTTTCCAATCCGTGCCCGTCCATGGGGCTTCATGCCGGTCCCAAGAGCTCCACTCCTGCCAGTCCTGCCACTGGCTGGGGGTGGCTGTGCCGACGGCACCGGCCCAGCGGTCCGGTGCGGCTGCAGCGGTGGCCGCTCTGCCCTCTGCTGTCCATGGGGCGGGCCTGCTGCCGTTGTCGTGGTCGCGTTGGGCGTGCGCACGGGAATCGCGGCTCATGACTTTCATGTGCTTGTCCCTGACAGCTGCCCAGTTGACGTTGAGTCCCAGCTCGCTGTCCATTTTGTAGGCGTCGTGCCCTGCGCCACTCCATGCTTCGAGGAATTCAATGCACGACTGGACTGTGTTCAATTTGGGGTTGTGCTTCTGGCTTCCGCTGAGCTCCTGCCTCAGGGCAGCCCTCTTGACCCATGCGGCCCATACTCCATCGAACGCTCCTCCCAGCGTCTTTTGCAGGCGTATAATCTTATCCTGCACTGGTTCCTTTCTTTCCACGTCTGCATCTGCTACGGTGCACATGTACATGGGGATGCCTCCCATGGGGTCGTTTGGGTCTTCGCGGGGCGGCTGTACGATCCTTACGTCTCTCCAGGGCGCTTCGTGTATCTCCACTCGCGAGGGGTTGCCCCTTGGCGATTTGGCGGCACGTCCTTCCGACGCTGGCCGGTGGCGGCCCTTGTCCCCAGCCGTGCGGCTGAGGGTGCGGTCGTCCCTGGTACACATGATGTCCCAGGTTGAACTGCTTGCTCTCTTTGTGCTGTCTCTCGCCCTCCTGACTTCCCGGATGGCAGCTCGATCGGCAGTCCGTTCGTACGGGGTCCAGGCATCGGGCCTGGTGGGCGGATTCTTAAAGACGTTGAGGGGGTCGGAGGAATCCTCCTCCTCTCCTTCGTCTGCAACTGGTGTTGGGCTAACCGCCGGGCTCGTGTCTTTGGCTGTGTCTGACTCAGATGGGGAAACGCGAAGCGTCAACAATTTGGCTCAGTCACCTTCGTGGCGGTGACGGTGGAATTTCTGGGTGCCCCTGGTTTGGACCCCCGTCTGGAAAACGGGTCCGTGTTTCGCATGCCCCCATTCTCCATTGCCCGAGTGACATCGGTGTCGTGTTTCCCCCGCCTCCTATCTCGATGCTGCCAGTGGGGAAGTCTCGGACATGCGAAACGATGTTGATGACGACGGCAATGGCTGCGCTGTTGCGCCCTCTTCCCATGGTGGATCGGGATCTCCGCTGAAAAATATCAAGGAAGAAAGTCGCTCCTCGAGCACATCGTCGCCCGGGGGAATTCTGTTCCACGTGTCTCGCGCCTCTGACTTCCTCATCGGCCGAAGGGAGGTCCAGGTCGACCTAAACAAGCTATCCGAATGAAGAGCAATTTATGGACGACCCTGGAACACGGTTCTGCGGTCCGACCCGAAGGTTTTCAGGGGGGCCGAAACTGCTCAGACGCCCCCCGTGCATGGATGTACATCGTCTGGTGGCGGTTTCCGAATAGCGCGCCGATTGAATCTCAAAATAATCAGGTCGACCAGAGCAAGCCTTCACTGTTAAAACCAATGGATGCTGCGTGGTATTCAGGTCCGACCTGAAAATGCCCAGGTGCCCCGCGAGTATGAAATAATACAGCCTGGTGACGTGTTCAAATTTCTACACCGCGTGGTATCATTTGGCCTGAAAATTTGCAGGTCAGCCTGAACGCACCATCCGTGCGAAAACACATGGATGAGGCGCCCCGGAAGAACATTTGCAGGTCCAACCTGAAAATTTCCAGGTCGACCCGAAAGCACCGAGGTGCTCCAGGCGTATCAAGAAATACACCTCGGTGGCATTTTCAGGTCTTTCTGCACCGTTTGGCGATTATGACAATATCGAAGGGGCCTGCAAGATCTCGGGGCCCCCGCCCGCCACCTCGCGCCATCGCTCGGACGTCCATTCCCCGTGCATGCTTCGGTGTCGCGCGTGTGTTTGTCGCCGGGTGAACAAAACTGCTCCTGGATGGTCCTCGCCGAGAAAAGATGTGCACGCGTCCGAGCGATGCCAAGCCGTGGCGAGAACCGAGGCGCACCGCGCAGCGCACCGTCCTGGGCCAGGGCCCCCGCCGGGAGGCACCCCGCCGCGCGCCCTCCGCGGCCCGGTCCTGCGGCGTCCCCTGCGAGACGGTGAAGACCTGGGGAGCCGGGGGCCACGGCACCCTCGCCACCAGCGCCCTCGCCACGGCACACTCGCCACGACAGCCTCGCCACGGCGCCCTCGCCACGGAGCCGGGGGCCACGGCGCCCTCGCCACGACGACGGTCGATGACGACGCCGGCAGCGACGTTCGACGGCGGCGGCGATGGTGGGGTGCAGGCGGGAGGACAAGGGGGAGCAGGAAGGAGGGGGAGGAGGACAAGCTAGGTGCACTCGCGCCATATCGGACGTCCTACCCCTCCCTCCCATCCATCACCATGGCGTAGATCTCCTCTCTATTCGCATAGTCGGATGTCGTAGCAGGGCATAGCATTACATGGCATAGCAGGGTGCTAAAGATCAACGTGTAGCCTGACGCCCCAAAGTGGTGGGGGGGGCTTCTGCGGCCCCAAAAATCAACGAATCGGCACCGAATGTGTAATCACTTCCGATGGTTGCTTCGGGGGCCATTTTTTAGTTTTGGGTCCTATTTGGAAGGGTTGAAAACCATGCCGTGGCATGGCGCTGGAAATAATGACGCCAGCGCTCCAGCGGGAGCACGATTCGGAACGAGCGGAAGCGCGGAAATAAGGCCAGCGCTGCGGCGGTAGCACGATTCGGAATGAGCGGAAGCGCGGAAATGAAGCCAGCGCTGCAGCGGGAGCACGATTCGGAACGAGGGGAAGCTCGAAAATGAGGCCAGCGTCTCAGCGAGAGCAGCATCTTGAAAACAAGCACAAGCGAAAACCAAACTCGCCGACATCTTGTGGAAAAACAATACGCGAGGAGGGGCCGAACACTCCGAGACAGATTCCGCCACAGACTCAGGGAAGAGAGGAGAGCAGTATTCATATTGAGTAATTGTTCAAGGGAGGGAGGGAGGGAGGTGGGGAAGAGGAGCGAGGGAGCGAAGAGGAGGAGGAGGAGGAGGATGAGGAAGAGGAGGAGGAGGAGGAGGAGGAGGAAGAGGAGGAGGAGGAGGAGGAGGAGGAGGAGTCCCGCGTATTGAAAGGTCTGCTCCTGCCCAACTCGTATGCTCAACCCTCCTCAAAGCAAGAATCACTCTACCTCTGTGCTGCATGGGAATCATTGGGAATCATTGCTACGGCTGCCCACACCGATCAAATCGCATAAGGATTTCGAGGGGCTCGCGAGGGCCGTACAGCGAATAGAGGATTTCGACAGGGGGAGGAGACTCGAAGGAGGAACTGGGTACACATGGTAGCGAATCGTGGCACATATAGTAGCTAACCACTGAATCAACAATTCTCTCGCGGGTCCGACCTTTCACGCCCAACCGTTCCAGCGGGCAGGCTGGGAGCAAACGGCGCCGGGGGCAGCTCGCTCTCTCTCCACAGCAAGCTGCGGCAGACGACATGGTGCTCCACGGACTCTGGCACCACCGAATCCAACGCGGACTCCGTGACGCCATCAAGTCGCTCTGCCGGGGCAATGGAGCAGACCCGTCCAGCGCAGCCGAAGACATGCTGGCGTCGAGCTCTGCCTGCAATCCGCATCCTCAAACTCGTGGTCCGTGCAGAGGGCCATATGCGCAAGATAGGCCATGCCCACGAATGTGGGCACAAAGACAACATTCTTTTCAGTAGATTCCAGTCCGCGGCATCAAGCTCACCCGCATGGTCAGGAAACCACTTCCCTGGGTATCACACGAAGGGGAGCTCCAGCTCGGCACCTCGACAGACGGTAGCAATGGCCGCCTGGTATTTTGCCCGCCGCCACTTCACTTTGCCGCGCTGGGGTTCCACGCCAGGAGCATAGTGGTCTCCAGACGTTGAAATTGCGGCTGCCGCTCGACTAGCAAGCGCACCCCATGCTGCGTGCGCACCGTCAGATGAGGGATGCCTTGAGGGCGCGCCGGTGGATCACCCAAAAGGGGAGGGGGTCCGGGACCGCCCCCCCCCCACTTCCCCGATCCGTCGTCGGCGGACCCCCCCCTCCCTTCCTGCTCAATCGTCCGCGGATCCCCCCCCTTTCCCGATCCGTCGTCGGCGGACCCCTTCTCCATCCTTACCCGAACCCCCAACCCTAACCCTAACCCCTAATCCTAACCCTAACCCCTAGCCCCCTAAACCCCCTAAACCCCCTAACCCCCCTTAACCTAACCCCTAACCCCTATCCCTACCCTAACCCCCAACCCTAACCCTAACCCCTATACCTAACCCCTAACCGAATCCATCCCTAACCCTAAAGCCCCCCTATCCCTACCCTAACCCCCAACCCTAACCCTAATCTCTAATATTAACTCTAAGCCCTAACCCTAACCCCTAAACGCCACCCCAACCCCTACGCTAACCCTAACCTCTACCCTAAACACCACCTTGAACACAGCTTCCAGCGCTCCGGAGCGGAGAGAGCCGCCCCACCTGCCCCCACCCCCTTGCCTGGCCAAAGGGGGCGAAGGGGGGGGTCCGAAATCCCCCCCCCCCCCCCCCCCCCCCCCCCCCCCCGTCTCCAGCGCCAAGGGAAGGGGGGGGGGCCGAAAATGTCCCCCCCCCCCCCCCTCCTTGAAGACGGGGGGTGGTCCACTGGCGCTCTTTCCCCCAGGTTTGTGCGTCGCCGAGTCCGAAGACCGCCGTGCAAGTCCCAGAAGTCCTAGCGTACCCGGCCTGTAAGTCGACCGGCTGTGACTCCCCGATGCTGGGCCGCTCTGGTACCCGGGAGAGGCGCCTGGACCCCGACGTGCGCGGGCTGCCCCGCCGCTGCGTTCGGGGCGGGGCGTCTGCGAAAACTGAGGGTCTCGAACCGCCCGAACCGCAGCCTTCACTCATAGGGGCGTTGGCAGGGCGGGGGTGTGGGGGGGAGGGGGGAGTATGAGGAGGAGGATGGGGGTGAGGATGAGGCCCTCGGAGGTCCATGGTCTCAATCCTCTAGTGAA
>CAUYUJ010021871.1:545082-553645 GCA_963575745.1 Prorocentrum cordatum | reverse complement strand
AATTTGTGAATGCTGCGCCGTGGTGGCTGCAGCTGAGGAAGGCTGAGCAATGCTTCGAGTAACGAGAGCTCTGTGTACGCGCCGCTCACTCTAGCTCTGTGCCGCAGAGCCCCCAGGCCGCTTTGGTGGCCACTTCCTCGCTCGTGAGCCCGGCGTTGCCGCTCGCCCTGCTGGCGGTCGGCGCCTCCATCAGCGCGTGGTGCGTCTTCCGCCCGCGCGCTGAGGGCGACGGCTTGTGGCGCTCAGCACGCCTCTGGTGGGTGCCTCCCGTCGGCGTCTGCGGGGCGGGGTGCTGCCTCTCATCTGCCATGTCGTGCCTGAGCCCGTGCCTGCTCTTCGACCACATCGTGTGGCGACCTTCGAGCTCGTCGTTATGCCTGGGGAAGGGGCCTTTCACGAGCCTCGAGGTGTCTTCAACGCAGCCCTTCAACTCCGTGGCGACCTGGATCGTGTGCTCGATCTCCTGCAGCTGGTGCGTCGGGATCTCGATGCCTTGGACCCGCTCCATCTCCTCGTGCACTTTCTCGCTGCGTGAGCACTTCAGCCGTCAGAGGCTGGTGGTGAGCCTCTCCTGCTGGCGCTGGAGCACGGTGATGGTCGTCTGAGTGGGGTCGTTGCGCTGCTCGAAGATCTGGCTGGTGGCTTGCGTACTGAAGCGCGCGAGGCTGAGGCGATGCTCCATGGTGCCGACTACCCGCTCGCCCTGCCCTCCGCGGTGCTGAGGGCGCTGCGCCAGAACTGGTGGGGGAGGTGGCTGCTGCTGCCGCTGCTGTTAGAGCTGCAGCTGGTTCTCGCTCTCCTCGGCGCCGACTGTGTCCGCGCCTTCCATCTGTCGGCTGCCCGTCGGGCTGTCCACCGCTGTTGGAAGGGGCTCTCCGCGTCGCTGTCCTGGGTCGGCTCTGTGTCGTGGGGGCCGAAAGGGCTGCGTGCAAGGACCGAAGTGGTGACCGTGGCCGTAGCTACTTTAGTGACCTTAGTTGGCTGACGCAATACTTTCTTTTGTAGTAGTTTCCTTAGTCTGACTGTCCGCCATACTGTAGTACTCGCCTTGCGCATTCACTTACCACTGTCCACCATGTATGGCCGTGCATAATAACGTCGTCCCCTGTCTTTAATACCTGTCCACATGGGCCTCAGGGGGCGTTGGGTGTCTGTGGAACCTCTGCCTTGATCGCATGTGGGGGTGGGTCGGGAGGAAGGGTGAGAGGTGGCTCTCGTACAATAGTAGGGGGGGGGGTAATGGCCCCCTTCCCCCCCGTTGGTTACTGCCATGAGCCCACCGTGTTGTTGTGCTCTGTTCTTCAGGTCCTGGAAACGTAGTAGATCTGGCAAAATTTCCATTGCTATTGTTTCCTCTCTCGTCTCTGGCGGCATTGTTGGTGGCCGGCGAGTAGGGCTGACGTGGTTGGACATCGCGGGGCCTGCAGCAGCTGGGGGCTCTGGCGGGCTGCGGCGTAGGGATGGGGCCTCTGGTGCCTCTGGGTGGTCCGATCTCAACGCCTCTTGTTGAGCTGGCGCTCGATGGCTCGCTCGAGCCCCGTTGTGGGCCCCCCGGATGCACTCTTCGTCCCGCCCTGGTGGGCGATGGCCGCGTTGATCGCCTGTTTGAGCATCACCGCCTGAAATCCTAACAGCGCCTGGATCTGGCCCTCGTCGACTTTTTCGTTATGGAGAGCCGCCCTGAAGCACGGGCTGGTGTTGATGACGAACGTAACTTTCGCCATCCGATCGTTGTCGTCCATCGCCTCCTCGCTCTGATGGGACGGCTGCACCTTGAACTGCTT
The DNA here is from genome assembly GCA_963575745.1 of Prorocentrum cordatum. NCBI lineage: Eukaryota > Dinophyceae > Prorocentrales > Prorocentraceae > Prorocentrum > Prorocentrum cordatum. Next base: position 551,861 of record CAUYUJ010021871.1, on the reverse strand, counting down.
GAAGATTTCTGCCATGACTTTCATCCCCCACGCGCCGCTCACCGTCGTCGTAAATTCCTTCAGCGTGGCCAGGACTGGTTTCATGTGTTCTGGAAGGGAGGCTGCTTCGGTGGTCATCTTCTCGATCAGGCCTTCCACGAAACTTGCTGCTACGTGTCCGTGCGGTGGTCCTAGTTCGTGGCCCTTGCCTTGCTCTTTCGCCATGCGCCCGTACTCTCGCCCCGTCGCGACGCTGGACTGGACGGCGTCGTTCGTGAGGCTGACCAGCCAAAAATCGCCTACGTTATTGCTCAATTCCCTGATCGCCGCGCTGTTCTGTAAGGCTAGCTTCTGGGCTGCTTTCATCTCGTCTCTGTGCTCCGATGTCAATCCGCGTCCTCCTCCTCCTCCTCCTCCTCCAGGTGGGTTGCTGCCGCTGCTGCCTTTGCCCTATCCGGAATTCGCCGCCTTGGTACCTCGGACTGCTGCTCCTTGGTCTGGTCTTCCTGCTCCTCGCTTTCCCTCGATCCGCCAGCTCATGCCCTGGTCTCCCATGGCAGAAAGTAGTGTGATGGGTACTATGCGCTGCTTCGCCTCTGGGCTCTCGGATCTGGTCTGGCACTGCGAGGTGGCCTCTGATGTGCTGCTGAAGCTCCGCAAGTGTGGAAGAGGAAGAGGAAGAGGATGATGATGATGATGATGATGATGATGATGATGATGAGGAGGAGGAGGAGGAGGAGGCGGAGGAGGAGGAGGAGGAGGAGGAGGAGAAAGAGAAAGAGGAGGCGCCAGCAGGCCAGGCACCCACGTGGACGCCGTAAGTAAGGTCCGATGGTCCAGTATGCGTAGTGGGCGAGGACGAACTGCTCTCGTAACTCTGACCAGGACAGGTCTCAGAGGTCTGGGGCCTATGATTGTGAGAGACGGTCCCATCCTCCCAGGATGGTCTCCAGGAAGTGCGTCGGGGTGCCGTGCTTGTGCGAAGCGGGGCTGTAAGACAGCAGGGCGTTGGACCGGCGGCCACAGAAGAACGTCTAGAGCCTGTTAGCGGCCAGTCCCAGGTCACGCACGTACCATGCCACGGTGACCAGGTAGCAGCGAAAACACGTGTAACATTTCACACGCATGACCGAACACAGATGTCAGTAAAGACCCCGCGGAACCCACCAAGGATATGCAAGCACGTGCACAGTGTGCGGCGGAGGGGCGGCGCAGCCTCTGGGGTGCCCCGATACCTCCCTGCACACCGACTTGCTCGAACTGCCTCTCCAGAAGCCCCTGGCATGAACGGCTTCCCCGGAAACCCATTCGCACTGATCACCTCGTCAACGAGATCGAAGCTGCAACCAACTCGTTCGAGCCGCCCCTCGTGATATCGGTCCTGTGCGGCCTCCCTGGAAACCCGCCTGGCCTCCTCGTGCCTCTCCCCTCCACCGGGGCCTGCGGCCTTTCTCGAATGCTGCAGGCCCTGGGCGATGGCTCCCACGATGCAGCCCCTTCGCGGACCCCCGAGTTGCGAGATCACCCTCCGCCTGCTCCTCACTCTCTCTCTCTCTCTCGCTCTCTTTTTTCACTCCTCTTTCTCCTCTTTCTCCTCCTCCTCCTCCTCCTCCTCCTACTCCTCTACTTGCAAGAGTGCTTGGGCAAACGTAACTTTTGGTGCGCGGCTTCAGGGGTGCGGGGGAGGGACCGAACCCAAGCGCGCAAGCCGCTGCTATCGCATCGCGTTCAACCATGGGGGAAGCCCAGTGAGCCCGCATCCAAGGTCATCCTGGCAGAGGATCACTCTTACGTGCAGTCGACCTTCGCCCTGCCCACATCGGGGTACCGCATCGACCTCCGCCGCACAGCCCCCACTGCCTTGAAGGGGCTGGTGACGGCGAGGCTCGAAGCTGTCGAACTCACCGCGTGGGCTTCAGCCAGGGACCCCAAGTTTGTTCGGCCCTTCCTGGAGCCCATCCGTGCTGCCCTTCGGCAGCGGCGAAACTCCCCTGGGCGCCAGCAGGCCATTTTGGCCTTTGTGTGTAAATCTTTTTGGGCCCAGGACAAGGTCTGGAAGGCTGGGCACAGCGACTCACGCGAGTGCCAACTCTGTCAAGCGCCCGAGGGCACTCAGCACCACCGTTTTTGCAAGTGCCCAGGTCTGTATGGAGCCCGAAGAATTGCGGCCGAGGAAGTGCCCGAGATTGCCCAGAGAGCGGCGGACTCTACGCCCTCCTCCTTCCTATTTTCGCGAGGCCTCACGGCCCACTCCGTTGACGACCCTTTTTCACTTGTCCAGGGTTACATCGAGGGGCTAGACCCTGAATTCGGCGACGAGCCCCTCACTTCGGGGCTTGCGTACTCCGATGGATCGGGGATAGCCCCCCAAGGGTGCAAGTCGTTCGGATGGGGTTTCGCGTTTCTCGACGGGGACGGTCGTGTCGTCAAGGCGGGTCGTGGCACCCTGGGGGGACCTCGCCTGATGGGCTCGGTCCTGAAAGCTGAACTCATGGGCCTTTCAAGGGTCCTGCAGCACGGGAGAGTCCCTCTTCAGGTAGCAGTCGACAACAATACAGTACATCGAGGCTTCCAGAGAGGGGAGGCTTGGTGCACTAAAGCCAGGAGGCCGCACGCAGATCTGTGGCGTCGCATTTGGTTGCTTGTGCGTGACGAGTTTCAAGAATCGGGTGTGCTCGAAATTGTCAAGGTGAAAGCCCACTCGGGCCGCGACCCCGACTCCCTCGTCGGCCAGGCCCGCCTCGACGTCCTGTGTAATGCGCAGGCGGACCTGCAGGCCAAGAAGGGCGCGGCCCTTCACGGTCTCCCAGAGGGCCTGAGGCAGGTCTGGCAGCAACGATCCAAGGACTCGATTAATATGTGTAAGTTTGTAGCCAACGTGACTATGCAAGTAGGCACGTTCAAGGACACCACTGGCCGCCAGGCCCAGGCTCGGAGTGGGGTTCGCCTGCGTCGGCGTGCTCGGGAAGGCCCCCCCCCCTCTGGGACCCGTCCCCGCAACCATGTCTGGGACTGTCAAGCTTGGAGGTGTCAGCAGTGCGGTCGTTTCTCGGGTACGTTTCAGGGCATGCGTGCGCTCTTTTTCGCACTCCCTGCAAGAACGTACATGCTAGAGTGGCCCGCTTCGTTCTGCCTGCTAGACCCTCGCGGGGGCCACCCAGCCGACAGCATGTTCTCTTGCGTGCTGGAGGATTTGTGTTCTGTGGCAATTGCGGGGTCTTCTCGAGCGGGCGGGCCAAGAAGCTATGCCTGCCATGCGAAGGAGAGCCTGCCAATGCGCAGGCCAAATGCCGCCGAGGCAAGTTGTTGAGGGGAGAGGACCCGTACACAAGTCAAAGACTGTGTGTCGGGGAGGCGGTCCCTCTCCCACCCGCCGAGCAGCGGGCTGTGCTGGCAGCACTGCAGGCTCGCTAGTACTCTGGGATAGCTGCTGGGCAGGGCGGAGACTTGACCACTTCGGGTTCCCGCTGTGGGCCTGGTAGACGTCTCGCCGTCGCCGCCGTGCGGCGCTACCGCGGTGGGCGCCGCGCCGCCGCTGTGTTCCTTCGACCTCGGTGAGCTGCTGTGCGCCATCGGGGAGTTCGCAAACAAAAACAACGCCCTGCCCACATGCAGCCTCTCGCCGTGGGCCTGGGTGGGCTAACCTCGCATCGCCTCGCGTCGTTTGGCGGCCGCTTCGGGCGCGAGACGCGTCGGTGCTTAGGCTGCCTGGGCCGTTCGCGCAGAGGTCGCCAGAAAAAACGTCGCATGCTGCAGTGCCTCTGGCTTCCTGCCGTCGTCGTCGTCCTCCTCCTCCTCGTCCTCCTCGCACGTTCCTCTTGCTTGTTAGTGCCTCTTCGTCGCCGCGCCACCATACGCGTCGGCAGGCCGCACGGGCGTGTCAACTGAGGCTTCTTCAGACTTAGTGATCTCGGAGTTGGGCTTCGGGCTTCTTCAACACATGCTCGGCTTGAGGGCGGCCGATTTTCAAATGTGGCGTTCGACTGAGCACCGCGCACATGGATTTATCTGCAACTATGAGAAAATCTTGCAGCATTTGCAAGGATGGAGGATGGCTCCCTTTCGGACATCGTTTTCTAGATCTTGCTCGGAAGTTGAATACTTGCAGCAGCTACACGGCCAGATGGCAGCTCTTTCTCAAAACAGGGCTCCATCTTGATGCTCTCTTGGACTTTCTGATCCTATATCCTTGAATTTCTAAGAGCTGCAAGTTCGGGAGGGCGGCTTCTTTTCCCCCAAGCTGGCCCCAATCGGCTCCCATGTGCCCCTGAGGCGCCCTCAAAAGGCCCCCAAAAGGCCTCTACGAGGCCCTCACGAAGCCCCCATGGGGGCCATCGAGAAGCGCCGACAGCCCCCCCCCGATGCCCACAAGAGCCCTCCGAGAGGCCCTTCCCTGCGGGGCTGGCGGCATGGCGTAGGCAACTGGAACCTCTCAGAGCTGCAACTCGGGCGGGCGGCTGCTCTCCAGGATGGGGCTCTCGCCAGGGTGTCAGGCCCACGCAGCACCCGTCCTTCGAGCGAGTGCCTCCCCGACTCAGACCTTCATTGGGGTCTCGGGGTGGGAGGGTGCGTTGCAGCATCGTTGACGCGCTCCGGTTTTACCCCGGCCGTCCCCATCTTCCTCCCCTTCCTCACTCTCCTCGTCCTCCTCCCCACCTGGCGCTCTCCAATACGCTCGTTGGGCACAGGTTGCGAATCTGGGCGTCGGCATTTCCGCCTCGAGCCATCACCGAGGTGAGTCACGGGAAGAATAAGTAGAAGGACGAGGAGGAGGTTGATGATGATGATGCTGCTGCTGATGATGATGATGATGATGATGATGACCCGATAGGATCCCCGACAACGCCCAGAAGCTTCCCTCCTCCGTGAAGGAGAGGAGGCGGAAGAGGAGGCGGAGGAGGAGGACAAGGAGAAAAAAGAGAAGAGGAAGAGGAGGAGAGGAGAGAAGACCGGGCGGCAACGGCGACCTGATTGTCTGCTTTCCTCACCGCCTTGATCGCGGCATCCACGTCGGTGGTTGCCTCCCGGCTTGCGGCTGCAGCGGGCGGTAGGGGGGATGAGAGGGAGTAGACGAGGCGCATGAGAGATGAGCTTGAGGGGACCGCACGCGGGGGAGGGATGCAGAGACGGGAGGCAGCAGGGTAGGGAAGGGATAGAAAAGGGGGGATGGGAGGGCAGATGAGAGGTCACTGCGAAGTGGGGGGAGGAAGGCCCCTACATAGAAGACTGGCCAAATGCTGAGGAGGTTTGAGGTGGTTGGTGGTGGTGGGACCAACGACGGGGTAACCATTGGGACAACCGTCTCCAACCATCGAACAACCTCTATCGGTGTATATATATAAATATCGATCTCACTATATGGACATCACTATATATGTGTATGCATACACATCGATATCACTGTCTGTCGGTCGGTGTCACTAATATATTGACGGAGCTTACATATGTATATAACCTATACTTACCAACATATATCCATCATTTATTTGTCACTATCAGTAAATACATACCGATATCGTCATCACTCTGATGATCGAAATATCTAGCTATCGGCCTCACGATCTATCGATCTCACTAACAATCGTTCAATCAATCTACCTTCGGAATAAGTATCGGGGAACACATCTGGACAACCTCTATCGGCCTGCCTATTCACCGATATAATTACTCAACTACCTATCATATTTACCTAAATATCTACCTATCTCACTGCCGAGCTATCGATCTCACTATCGATCGACATACAGAGCGAACTACCTACATCTATTACAAGTGATGCATGTGTATACCGATCCCACTACTCATATACATCTCACTCTCACAGTCAATCTGTCGATCCCACGACAGGTGTGTTAAGAATGGCTTTTGTGTGTCGTTATCAATATCTACAGGTCGACATCACTACCAATGTAGTTGCCGATGCCTACCTCTCTATCACTATTTCGGCCTCACTATCTATGCATCTATCTACCGATCCCACTACCAATCAACCATCGGGACAACCAACCATTGGGACAGCCGCAGGGACAACCATCGGGACAACTGCGATTCACCCGTGGGACCACCGCAGGCCCGATCCGCCAACTGGACGGGAAGAGTCTTTCGTTCTGACTTCGCCCCAGCGTCGGGATCACGCCTCCCGCCCGCGCATGCAGCTTCGCCTCGCCCGCACGCGCGGCACGAACACGAGACCGAAATCGGTTTCCCGGGGGGGGGTCTCCACGTCACGTCGGTCTCAACCCCCAAACCTCCGATTCCAATGCCCCCTCTGCCGTCCAGGGCACGATGTCTTATCAGCAGTACATATATCGTGCATACTTTCTGCATACTTTCTTCTCGCGCTCCTCCTCCTCCTCCTCCTGCTCCTCCTCCTGTTCATCACCACCATCATCATCACCACCACCGTCGTCATCATCAGCAACATCAACATCAGCATCAGCGTCGACACCACCATCATCATCGCCACCACCATCACCATCACTACCACCATCACCATCACCATCATCATCATCACCATCATCATCGTCACCACCATCATCATCATGATCATCATTATACTCATCATAATCATCAACGCCATCAACACCATCATCATATCATCATCATCATCATCATCACCATCCTCATCACCATCAGCATCATCGTCACCAGCGACATCATCATCACCATCATCATCGTCCTCACCATCAACACCATCATCAGCATCATCATCATCACCACCATAATCATCATCATCATCATCATCATCATCAGCATCATCATCATCATCAACATCAGCATCAGCATCAGCATCAGCATCA
>CAUYUJ010021871.1:535082-542582 GCA_963575745.1 Prorocentrum cordatum | reverse complement strand
CATGCCGCCGCTCTCCCCAGCGCCCAACGACAATGGACGCGTAGGACAACGAATGGGGAAATCATGGAAATCCCTGCGGAACAATACGAAGCCGTAGGATCTCGTTGTAGAGGAAAAAGAGAATGCATGAGCATACACTTTCGGAGGTCCGCGCGGATTTCTTGGAACCGCGCTGGACCCCTTTCCTGGTGCGCGGAGCGCGCCCGCTGGAAGTGCCGCTCAGGGGGGGCCGAACGCCGATCCGAGAAATCTGCGCGAAGCTCCGAAAGTTTGCGTTAATGCATTTTTTCGTCTTCGACGCTAAGAAACTAGGGCAATTGATGAGTAATCAATCACAAGGGAACAGAGAAGAATGTGAAGACGCGGGCTCGCGTGGACATATGCAATCCTTATTGCAAGCTCATCGCAGAATTGAGTTTTCCAAGGGATCTGATAAGACAGACCACGGGAGGGGCTTTCACAAACGAAATCCCAGAAATCCTTGGATATCTATACGACCACCCTTCGGGTGATAAGGAGGTTGTGGGGAGGGGGGCGGAACCAACGTCTCACCCAATTGATCTCACCACCGGTCTCACTATCGATCTCACTATCGATCCTCTATCGGTCTAACTCTATCGATCTCACTCTACCGACGGGGACCCCTCCGCTACCGCCGCGGACACCGACGGGACACCGACAGGACACCACGGCATGACACCACGGCGGGACACCCCCGGCCACGCCGGCCCACCAGAGGGGCGGTCTCTTGTCTTGCCCCGACTTAGCCACGGCGGGGTCATTCCTCTCGACCACACACGCAGCTTCGCCTCGCCCGCACGCACGACCCGAACCCGAACCCGAAACCGATTCCCCGGTGAGGGGCTCTCCGTTCCACTTCGATCTCGCCCCCCAACCGCCGATATTAGCACATTGATATAACATAAAATTACTCACCGCCTTCGGTGGTCACCGTGGCGGCCCAGCACGCACAGGGGTCTCAAAGGACCCTGAAAGACACGTAAATGAGTTTCAAAGAGATCTCAATGGGAGTATCAACATAATCTCAAACGAATATTATTAGAGCCTTGAGGGGAAAGAAAGATCTCAAATGCGTCCTAGGGGAGGATCCCGAGCCGAATCTCCCAGGTGCGCGTATAGAGACGTGGCTGGGCAACGCTTCAGTAATGATGGGGGCGCCCCTTGAATCCCCAGCAGACGCAATTCCCCCTCCACCCATCTAGCGTGGAATCCCTGGCTCTGAGCGGCCGTTGAGAGAATCTTTCGCGGGCATCTGCGAGGGAGACTACGGGGGAGATCTCTTTCGCCCTGGCCCCAGTGCCTGAAGCGTTATGACTTCCCCTGATGTGGGTTGGGATGGTGGGGCGGTGGTGATTCCTTCCTAGAACGTTCTCCTCGACAGCGCAGATCGACGAATGCAGCAGATCCGTGCCGTGACGACTCGCGCGCGTCTTCCGACGCCGCGCGAGCCCCTCAACCTCACACGATCGCGGCTTACCGACAGCGCGGATCGCCCGACGCCAGCCGGCTCTGAGCCACCGGCGGTGTCCAGCCCTGAGCGCCCTCTGTCGGGGTCGCCGCCGCAGCGGCGCGGCGACGAGGCCGAACCGAGCGCTCTGGCGCGAGGCGCGGCCGCCCTCGCCCTCTGTCGCGCCGCCGCCCTGGAGAAGAGCTGCGCTCCGGGGCAGGACTGCGTCGAGGGAGGGGCGAGAGCGGACCGCCGGCGAGGGGCAACGGCAGGGGGGGGGGGGGACTGGCACACGGGGGGGGATGCACATCGGCGCGGAATCGGCGACACATCGCCGATGGATCGGCGATAAGCCCCCGATCGCAAGTCCCCACGCTCCCGGGCGGGGTGGGGCTGTCGGGCCCCTATCCGCGAGGAGTGGACGATTGGGGGTCGGTGCGCTCCCTCCCGTGCCTGTCCCCGCTCGCCGCCCATCGTTGCCCCTGGGCATGCTTCAGTAGCCACCGGCGTCGTCGAAACGCGAATGCCGCCACACACGTGAAGCGAAGTTGAAATTACGCTGCCGAGGAACCCCACATACTTATATTATGGCTGGAGTGATGATAGCTGAAGTGAAACATGTGAGAATGATGTTGGTGGCCGTTGCCACCCCCAGCGCACCCCCTGTGGTGTCGAGGAAGTGCCACGCCTGCCACGCCTTGCGGGGCTGCAACGGATATGGGGACCACCCCCAGCGCACCCCGTGTGGTGTCGAGGAAGTGCCACGCCTGCCACGCTTTGCGAGGCCGCAACGGATAGGGAGACCACCCCCTGCGCACCCCCTGTGGTGTCGAGAATATGCCGCGCCTGCCATGCCCTGCGCCATGGCCCGCATAAACGCCCCGCTCGGGGACCATTCCCTGCGCACCCCCTACGAGGTCGAGAAAGTGCCACACCTGCCACGCCCTGCGCCATGGCCCGCATAGACGCCGCGCTCGGAGACCACCCCCTGCGCACCCCCTACGAGGTCGAGAAAGTGCCACGCCTGCCACGCCCTGCGCCATGGCCCGCATAGACGACCACCCCCTGCGCTCGGAGACCACCCCCTGCGCACCCCCTACGAGGTCGAGAAAGTGCCACACCTGCCACGCCCTGCGCCATGGCCCGCATAGACGCCGCGCTCGGAGACCACCCCCTGCGCACCCCCTACGAGGTCGAGAAAGTGCCACACCTGCCACGCCCTGCGCCATGGCCCGCATAGACGCCGCGCTCGGAGACCACCCCCTGCGCACCCCCTACGGGGTGAGGAAAGTGCCACACCTGCCACGCCCTGCGCCATGGCCCGCATAGACGCCGCGCTCGGAGACCACCCCCTGCGCACCCCCTACGAGGTCGAGGAAAGTGCCACACCTGCCACGCCCTGCGCCATGGCCCGCATAGACGCCGCGCTCGGAGACCACCCCCTGCGCACCCCCTACGAGGTCGAGAAAGTGCCACACCTGTCATGCCCTGCGCCATGGCCCGCGCACCCCCCTACGAGGTCGAGAAAGTGCCACACCTGCCACGCCCTGCGCCATGGCCCGCATAGACGCCGCGCTCGGAGACCACCCCCTGCGCACCCCCTACGAGGTCGAGGTCGAGATAGTGCCACACCTGCCACGCCCTGCGCCATGGCCCGCATAGACGCCGCGCTCGGAGACCACCCCCTGCGCACCCCCTACGGGGTGAGGACATTCCCACACCTGCCACGCCCTGCGCCATGGCCCGCATAGACGCCGCGCTCGTGGGTGAGGAGAGGAGAAGAGGGAAGATGGGAAGAAGGAGGTGAGTGAGTGAGTGAACGTCGCGGGTGGGACGCGGCAGGGAAGAAAACCAGAACCCCACGAACCATGTGGGGAAGAAAGCCATAACCCCACCAAGCATGTGGGGATAAACTCGCGGGCGCGGCGCAGGGGTGCTTCTCAGAAGACTTCCCCCCTCCCCCTTCCCCCCTCGACTTCACGCAAGAGCGACCCTGGGCAAGAGTGACCTCTGGTGTGCGGTTTTTTGGGGAGCCGCGGGGAAGTCGAACCCGAGCTCGCAAGACGCTGCCACCGTCTCGCGTGGAGGCACTTTGGGGCCGCCTGTGTGCCCGCACCACAAAGGTCACTCCGGCGATAGGTCACTCTTACGTCCTGTCGACCCCCCTTCTGCGCGTGGGGTGCTTCTCAGAGGAGGAGGAGGAGGAGGAGGAGGAGGAGGAGGAGGAGGAGGAGGAGGAGGAGGAGGAGGAGGAGGAGGAGGAAGCCTTCCCCCCTCCCCCCCTTCTGCGCGTGGCCGAGACGTGGCGCCCTCGCCCGAGGAGCGGCTGCCCCTGCGCTCGCGCGCCGATCCCCCGGGGCGCGCACGGCGCTCTGGCTCGGGGGCGCGAGGCGCGGCCGCCTCTGCGCCGCACCCGGGGTGGCCGGGGACACCGGGCGCTGACGGCAGCGGTCCCGGCCTGGGGCCGAGGGGGGACGAGCCCGGACCCCCTCGAGGCATGGCAAGATCACGATGGGAGGTTTTCCACTCCTCTCGGCCCCTGGGGGCCCTCATCGGGCGTCGGGGCCGTCAGGAAACGACCGAGGAAGAGCCAGTCCCGGGGCATGGGTCGAGGCATCCGGGGGTAGGCGTGAGGACAAGCCATGGCGTCGGCGGCGGTCTGGGAGCCCGGGGGAGTAGGAGATCGACCACATAATTGACTTACCCGAATTTTTGGTCCGTCGGATCTACAACAAGCGCGTCTGCTTTTGTTGTGGATGTGCGAAAGCTAGACGCAGTGCTCCGTAGACCCCCCAGGAATTTCATTTCTCAGGTACGTAGACTCTGCAGTCGGGCTCCCGCTCGGAATTGGCTCCTCGATGTCGGAGCTGCGCGCTCCTGAGCCAGGTGCGGCCTCTGGGCCACTCTGCCCACGTCGTTGCTGCACGTGGGGGCCCCCGAGCCACGGCCCCCCCCCCCTATCTGTCGTCGTGCAGGGCGCGCTCTCCAGGGCTGCCAGGGAGAGCCCCCGGTGGCCCCTGGGGCGGCTCCGGGGGAGGCCCCGGCGGGGACCGCGAGGCTCCCGAATACCGCCGGCCCGTGTCAGAAGGACGTACGGCAAGGGTGCAAGGGCCTCGGGAGACCGAGTCGACACTTCGCGGGCGGGGCGCGGCCAGCAGAAGCGGCCAAGGATGGATCGAGGAGGTAAGGATGCAAGGGTACCCTTGGGGAAGGTTGCGCATCCTAACTATTGCGGGTTGACTGCAGCCCCCGGATCGGGGGTCACCGCTAAGGGCACGTTTGCCAACACCCGGCAGCCGCTGCTGCCATGAAGCCAACAAAAAGACGGAGGGAGGGAGGGACACAAGAGGAATATGGGGTCACGCGGGAGACTCTGGACTAGTCCATCCCGATTCTCGTCGATAGATGGACTGCTGATGCCTGGTGAGGCAGAAAAAGAAACAGCGAGAGAGGAGAGAGCGCATTCCCAGTTCGCCTGCTATGCGAACATTCTCTCGCAGGGGGCCTTGACACTTGGACACTCCCCCTCCCGAACAAAAACCCGGACTCCTCCTCCGAGACGGGGGGAACTCCCTCCCCCCTTCTCTCCTCCTCCCCCTCCTCCCCCCCCTCCCCCCTCCTCCCTCCCTCGCAGCAGGCAGACGACGACGACGGCGACGACCGACGACGTCCTCGTCGTCAAAGGCGTGGGCAGCGTCGTGGCGGTCGTCGTCGTCGTAGCCGGCGCCGTCGTCGAGGTTGTCGTCGTCATCGTCGTCGTCGTCGTGGCCGTGGTCGTCGTCGTGATCGTCGTCGGTCGTCAGTCGTCGGTCGTCGGTCGTCGGTCGTCGGTCGTCGGTCGTCGGTCGTCGTCGTCGTCGCCGTCGTCGTCGTCGTCGTCGTCGTCGTCGTCGTCGTCGTCGTCGTCGTCGTCCTCGTCGTCGTCGTAGTCGTCGTCGTCGCCGTCGTCGTCGTCGTCGTCGTCGTCGTCGTCGTCGTCGTCGTCGTCGTCGTCGTAGTCGTCGTCGTCGCAATGGTCGTAGTCGTGGTCGTCGTCGGTCGTCGGTCGTCGTCGTAGTCGTCGTCATCATCGTATTCGCGAGTTGGGGGGGGGGTCCGCACCCTCTCTGCCCCCCCTTGCGCCACGGTCAAGAGAGAGAGAGAGAGCAAGAACAATGTAAAGTACACCGTGCCGCCTCGGACACGTCAAACATGCCACCGCAACATCTCGCCAAATCGCCTCCGTCTATCTTGAGCACGTCCTGGGGCGGAGGCCCTACAGACAGTGAGCACTTGAGCAGGAATTGTATCTGGTGGGTGGAAAGACAGGCGCGATGTTTGTCGGGGGCGTGGCGGATCGGCTAGGATCTGGAGCTGGTGGACGGGTAGGGTCTGGATGTTGTGGGCTGGCAGGAGCCACTTGAGCTGGCAGGTGGTGGTTCACTGAGCTCGCTGTTAGAACATGAAGCTGAAACGATATCGGATACTGCTCGACAGCAGGGTGCAAGTGCGTGCTTGGGCATCGCGCTCGCAACGACCGCGACAACGACAACGAGCAACTAATGCAACGCGTCGACACCGGGTCAGCTCGAGGGCCTCTGCCTGGAACTCTCTCGTGCCAAGGTCCGAAAACGGCTCCAGGCGACGCCGAGTCGTCCATCCGCGGGACCCCCCAGTCCTCGATGAGAAGGGAGGAGGGAACACGGCGAGAGGAAGGTACGAGCCAAATCTGGTACGGATAACTCGGGGATCCCTGCGAACCAGTGGGTCCAAATAATGTGTCGGGCGCCGCGGCCATTCCGTAGCGATCTGGAGCGCTGTGTGGGGGAACTGGAACGAGCAACCTGATCCTGAGGCTGCCTGGGTGAATGGGGGAAGGGGTGTGAAGAGAGGGGGGGGTTGGAGAAGAGGAGAGAGAAAGAGAGAGAGAGAGAGACAGACAGAAAGAAAGAAAAGGCCTCTCTACTCCTCTTCTTTCCGTCCTCCTCGTCCTCCCTCGTCGTCGTCGTCCACCTCCTCCTCCTCCTCCTTCTCCTCCGCTCCCAGTCCCGCCGCCCAAGACCTCGCCTGGACAGACCTCGTGGGACTTGGGGTGGGGGTGCTTTTTCCCTTGTCTCAGGGGAAACAGATCAGAGGGAGCGCGATCCACCGTTGCTGGCCTGACACATGTGTAAACGGGGGGAATCGAGAATCAAGTGACCCCCACCCCTATCCATCTGAAACAACTTGGATGGAGGGGTCCGAAGCCAGTGCCCCCCTAACCTCCCCAAGCCCCCTTCTCACCCCTCAAGCCAGGAGGCCCGGACCCGAAAATGGGAGAATGACAACCAACTGGGACGGAGACTCTGACTATTTCGGTGCCAATCTTAACCAACTGGGACAACCGCTGTGGCAGCTCCTCAGGGGTCCCGTAAAGGTTCCGTAGGGGGTCCTTGAGGGCTCCGTAAAGGTTCATGAGAGGCCCATTCAAGGCTCATTAGAGGCTCCTTGCTGGCTCCACTTCAGAGATCCCTGGAGGTTTCTGAAAATTCCTGGAGGATTTCTGTGGACTTCCGAAGGATTCCCGAAGGATTCCTCAAGGATTCCTGCGGGGTCCTGAAGGATTCCCGCGGGTTCCTGCAGCCGCGGGGTTCTCCAGGCCCCGACGGCGACGCTTCCAACGGAAGCGTTTCGTACCCGGGGGGCCTCGGTGAGCCCCAGAATCCGTGGGGGGGGAGGAGAGCGGGGGCGAACGTGTCACTTTGACCTCCGCCGCCGTCGCCGAATCGGTGGGTCCCGCTTCCTGTCGTGCGGGCGCGGAATTCCCCATCCCCCCCGGGGGCGACGCTTCCAATGGAAGCGTTTCGTTCCCCCGGGGGTTCGGGGAGCTCCCGAACCCATAGGGAGGGAGAGCGTGGCCGAACGAGCCACCTTGCCCTACGCCGCCGCCGCCTCTGCCGAGTCGTTCGACCCCTGCATCCTTTCCTTCAGGCGCGGGATTCTCCAAACTCACGCACGAGGGCGACGCTTCCAATGGAAGCGTTTCGTGCCCTTGGGGGTTCTGGGAGATCCCG
>CAUYUJ010021871.1:527582-530082 GCA_963575745.1 Prorocentrum cordatum | reverse complement strand
GGGGGTCCTTCTGCCTCCTCCTCCTTCTCCTTCGCCTCCATCCCTCCCTCCCTCCCTCCTTTCCCTCCTTCTCCTTCTCCCTCCCTCCCTCCTTCCTTCCTCCTCGTCCTCCTCGTCCTCCTCCTGCTCCTCGTCCTCCTCCTGCTCCGCGTCCTCGTCCTCGTCCTCCTCCTCTTCCTTCTCCTCCTCCTTCCCCCTTCTCTTCCTCATCGATCCATCCATCCTCCATCCTCAGTCCTCCTCCTCCTCCTCCTCCTCCCTCCATCTCTCCCTGCAACCCTTCATCATCTATCCACCGTTTGCCTCTCCCTCATTCCGATCCTCCTCACACCCTTCATCCTCGGTCCACCTCCTCCCCCCCTCATTCACCCTTCATCCTCCATCAACCTCCTGCTGCCTCTCCGTCTCGTCCTCCTTCTCCTCCGGGCTGGCTAGCCGTTCGAGTCGCCGCCAATGGCTTTCTTCGCCTTGGGCATCGATTGCTTCACGCCCGCTATGCTGTTTCTGTCGGTCGCTCCACGCTCGTGCCGGTCTCCGCTGCTGTCTTGCTCACAGGTGCCAGGCAGCGTCGTCGTCGTCATCGTGGTCGTTGTGGTGGTTGCGGTCGTCGTCGATGTCGTCGGCGACGACCAAAACCCTACCCAATGGCCTTAGCGACAACGTGCCAGGGCTAGTGCGTACCCGCGGATGGACTTCCCGATCGAGAGAAGCGCTAGACACATTCCACGCCCAGTCATCCCTGTCTACCTCATTGGGGTCCCCTGTCAATGGATTTCCCATGACCCCACGAGTACGCGAGAATCCGTCACATATGTGCATGCGCGTGCAAACAAGCAGCTTTCCAGTACGTGCGGACGTGTGCATGCACGTTCACGCATGAACAGGCGCAGCACTCCAAAAGCAAAAGCGCACGTGCGCAGTGTGCCTATTCATCAAGCTACTCGTCACTCGGGAGGCCGACTGCCAAGGCAACTTTGTGCAATGTAGATGCTCTTCTTGGTCAGGCATCTTCCTTGCTTGCTTCTCCCTGCGCTATCCTTACCCCCTTGCAGCAGCACAGCCAAGGCTGGGAGAGCTCGCCATCGTGGCATGACGCTGGTGCGCGGCCCCTACCTGTGCGCGACTGCTCGCGCGCGGTGCGAGTGGGGCGGCGCTGGGACGTTCCCCCGCGAAAAAGGCGAGCCAAATGGCAACTTTTGCGCAATCTCAGCATGAACTGGGCTAGGGCGCGGGCGCAAGCATAGTACCGAAGAGTGACCTCTGGGGGGGAGGATACGATTGGAGAGAAGCGCGAGGATGAGAAACGAAGGCGGGAGAAGGCGGAGAGCGTGCTTTGGCAGGATCTCTCTCTCTCTCTCTCGACTTACACATGTGTGTTGTGTATAATTATGTGTGAATGTATAGGCATACGCATCTGCATGTGTAAGTCTACATGTAGCTGTAGACGTATACGTAGGTCTGTGTGTCTGGATGCATCTACGTATGTCCGTACGTATGCGTGTATATGTATATTTGTATGTATGTATGAATATATGCATGTATGCATGCGTGCATGTATGGGTTTATGTATGTATGTATGCATGTAGGTACGTATGTCTGAATGTATGTCTGCCTGTCTGTCTACATATGTGTCTGGATATGTAATGTATGTATGTATACATGTATGTATGTATGTGAACCTGTGTGTGCTTATGTATGCATGCATGTCCGTGATTATGTTTGTGTGTATTTATATGTGTATGCATGTCTGTATGTACGCATGCAACATACACGTACATGTGTATGTTTATGCGTGTATGTTTATAGCCATGCTTTTAAAACTGTATTCGTGTATATGCGAGCGGGCAGACTCTCTCGGCGTCAGATTTGTTCGCAAAGACTTTGGCGGGGAGCACGAAGGGTTTGGGTCCCTTCCGGGGTCCCGCAGCTGGCCGAACCTGGCGCGTTCCCCCGAAACGCCTACCGCAATACTTTGATTTGGTGGGAAGTCACCGACATTTCGGCCAACGCCCACAGACGCACACACCCCTATACTTATACACATATATATATATATATGTATATATACACATGTATATATATATACACATTTTCATACATACATACATACATATATATGTATATCTATGTGTGTATGTATGCATTTATGTATGTATGTATGCATGCATGTATGTGTGTCTGTGTGTATGCATGTATGTATGTATGTATGTATGTATGTTTGTATGTATGTGTATATATATATATACATATAGATGTATGTCTCCGCCGATCCAGCGTGTGAGTTTCAAAGGCCTTCAGAACAGCCTGAGCCTCAATTCCTGAGCTTCAGCTCTACTGGGGGGTGGGTGCCGGGGTGGCTCTGCCGGGGTAGGGGGAGGGTGGTGGTGGTTCGATTTAATTCCCGGGGCGGAATCGGAACTCCAGCTCACTCCAGGACGGCCCCCTCGCCCAGGAGGGCCCCATCATGGGGCAAGAGGGCCCCGACTCGCCGAACGATCGC
>CAUYUJ010021871.1:515082-517582 GCA_963575745.1 Prorocentrum cordatum | reverse complement strand
TACGCGAAAATGCTCAAACATAGTCTAACTAGTCAAAAAACATCGCCCCCATACTATTTTTCACTATTTCCGAAGATTCCTCCTGCAGAGGGACAGGCCCGACTTCACGCTGGTGCCTGGGGTCCCCGTGCTGGTGTAACTTGACAGCCCTGGGCTGAGAGCGGGAGGAGGAGGAGGAGGAGGAGGAGGAGGAGGAGGAGGAGGAGGGGGAGGAGGAGGAGGAGGAGGAGGAGAGGAGGTAGGAGGCATGATGAGGAGAGGAGGAGATGGAGGAGGACGAGGAGTGGAAGGTGGAGGATTCCTCCTGCAGAGGGACAGGCCCGACTTCACGCTGGTGCCTGGGGTCCCCGTGCTGGTGTACCTCGACCGCCCCTGGGCCCATGGAGGACCCGAGCGCGGTGAACAAACCCTCGGTGTAGGAGGCCGGCCAGGGGGCCTGAAGAGGCTGGGATCCCAGAAGCTCGGCCAGGAGGAGGAGGAGGAGAGAATGAGGGAGATGAGGAGGATGAAGGAGGAGGGGAGGAGGAGGAGGAGGAGGAGGAGGAGGAGGAGGAGGAGGAGCGCCAGTACCTCATGCGTCCATCGGTCCCACTGCACTCAACGCCTTGGGGGCTTCAGCCAGGGATAAGGCCTAGCCATTCCAGGCGGAGGCGGAAGAAGCGAGTAATTGTCAGGCATTTTCGTGAGCGCCGCTTTGAGGGCCACGAGAGATTGAGACAGATCGAGGGGCCGACCGTTCTGCCGCCCAACCATTTCCTTGGCTATGTGGTAGATGTAAAAGCACAGGGAAGTAGCAAGCACAGCATTCTCTCGAGTTAAAGCGAGCGCTGGATAATGAACTGGCAGCCCAAGTCCGAGACGTATGAGCGGACATGAGGGCACCACCGCACGAAGACGACAGATCAGATGGACAAGGTGAGGGCATCGAAGGTAATGCTCAATACTGTCCGGATGGCGGTGGCAACCGAACACACAACACCAGCGCTCCGAGGTCACGTGCATGCGGTCCGTTGTCGTCCACCCCCCAGCGACCGTTTTCAAGTAAGGCCAACGGATCGAAGCGGGAGCCCGGAGCAGGATTTCTCGAGCCAGGGCCCACCTCTCTCGCAGTCGTGTGGGGGTGACATTAAACCAGGCCCGCACGCGACGCCCAATCAGGAGCTCTAATTTGTCGGGATAGGCTGAGCCACAAACCGAACGCATAAAATGCCCTTGCATCTTGGGCCGGCGTCCCTCCAGTGCGGCCTCACGCACGGCGGCACGGGCACAGCTCTGGGCGAGAGGAGGAGGAGGAGGAGGAGGAGGGGGGGGAGGAGGAGGGAGGAGGAGGGAGGAGGAGGAGGAGGAGGAGGAGGAGGAGGAGGAGGATGAGGAGGAGGAGATGGAGGAAGCTGGGATGCAACCAAATCAGCTCAGGAGCGGTCCCAGACCCCTCCGAGGGTCCACCTGGTGCACTTCTTCGCCCCAGAGTCCCTTCTCACGGCCTCCGGGCCCGAGAACGGCCCCCTGAGGCCGAGAGGGGCACGGACCTCCCCGAACCCAGAGCCTCGAACCTCGCAGCCCCCCCCCCGGCCCCCTTCTTGCTCGCCGGAACCAGTGCCGGGCCACCTGAGACCCTCAGACGGCTCCAACCTTAGGTCGGGCATGTCCTCCTACAGGCGGATTTTGGAAGAAAAATCCGCCGGCCCCCTTGCAGGGCCATCAGGCTGCGAGGATTGAGGTTGCTGCTCCCTGCACCAGTTCCAGTTTCCAGTTTCCATTGGTACAATACTGCTTTCTGCTTCCTACTGTAAATTGTTACTGTCCGCGCGAGGGGGGGGAGCCGAAAACGGCCCTGGTTAGCGTCCCCTGAGAGGGTTCTCAAAATTTCTGGGGGGGCGTGGGATAAGTAAAAATACAAAAGTTTCGTGCCCCCCAAAACCATAGTCCCTCGCAAATTATATTGTATTCGCGCCCCCGAGGCTACGATCCCTTGTAATTTACACCACATTTGCGTATCCAAGGCCACGATCCCTTGTAAATTACTCTACATTCGCGCCCTCGAGGCCACGATCCCTTGCAATTTATACCACATTCGCGCCCCCCGAAGGCATGATCCCATGTAATTTATTCTCTTGCACAGGGTGTCTAGAGCTCCGACCACTTTATTTCGGCACCGCACCCCCCCCTTCATCATCATCATCATCATCATCACCATCATCATCATCATCATCATCATCATCATCATCATCATCATCATCATCATCATCATCATCATTCATCATCATTCATCATCATCATCATCATCATCATCACCATCATCATCATCATCATCATCATCATCATCATCATCATCATCATCATCATCATCATGAGCCCCCTTCAGTGCGCCCCCTCCGTCTCAGCGCCCTCCCGCGGCTCCAGCGCTCGCCCAGTGCCCCCTCCGCCCCGACCACTTTATTTCGGCGCCGCACCACCCCCCCTCCGCCCCCTCCCCCGCGCCGTTTCAGCGCCCCCCCGC
>CAUYUJ010021871.1:502182-514982 GCA_963575745.1 Prorocentrum cordatum | reverse complement strand
CAGCGCCCCCCCCGCGGCTCCAGCGCCCGCCCAGTGCCCCCTCCGCCCCGACCATTTTATTCTCTTGCACAGGGTGTCTAAGAGCTCCGACCATTTTATTTCGGCACGGCACCGGTCGATGCAGCCCCTCGGCCCCCGCCTCGCAGCGCGCCCCCTCCGCATCAACTTTCTAAAGCAGCCATGCCGAAGCAGCCTCCTGGCCCTCCGCATTCCCCCCCCCCCCCCGCCAGCCAGCGCAGCCAGCCCGCCAGCCAGAGCGCCCCCTTGGCGCTGGCCCCGCCAGCCAGCGCACCCCCTCCGCCCCAACAGCTAGATTTTGGCACGGCGCCGGCCCCGCCAGCCAACACGCCCCCTCCGCCCGACCGCTTTATTTCGGCACGGCACCTGGCCCTGGACCCAGCCTCCTCACCTGGCCTTGGCCCCAGCCCCCCTCGCCCCGAACCTTCTATTCAATCGCTTCGTTCATTCCGCTGGCCCATGTTGCATAATCGCTACTGCTTCGCCGCGGGCCCGGGGCCACTGTGGCGCCGCCGAGGAAAAGGAGGAAGATGGGGATGGGGAAGGGGAGGGGAGGAGGAGGAGAGGATGAGAAGGAGAGGAGGAGGATTAAGATAAGGAGGAGGAGGAGGAGGAGGGAGGAGGGAGGAGGAGGAGGAGGAGGAGGAGGAGGAGGAGGAGGAGGAGGAGGAGGAGGAGGAGGAGGAGGAGGAGGAGGAGGAGGAGGAGGAGGAGGAGGAGGAGGAAGGGGAAGGGGCGGAGGAGGAAGCCTCTTGTTGGCATCTTGTGTTGCTCTTGGGGCCAAACAGGGTCGTCGTCAAAATGCTTCTTTGGGAGGCCTTTTGGGTTTTTTTTGAAAAGCCATTCGGGGGCGCATTTTTGAACTTCTGGGGCCTCTTTTGGGCCTCCTGGGGGCCTCCTGGGGCCTCTTGGGGGCCTCTTGGCGGCATCTTGGGGCCTCTTGGGGGCCTCTTGGAGGCCTCTCGGGGCCTCCTGGGGCCCTCTTGGGGCGGAAGGCTTGAGTTTTCGGTTCGTGGTCCCCCTCTTGGGCCCCTCTTGGGGCCGTCTTGGGGCCGTGTTGGGCCGTCTTGGGCGCCTCTTGGGCCGTCTCGGGGCCCTCTTGGGCCCTCTTGGGGCCCTCTTGGAAGCCTCTTGGCCCGTCCTGGGGCGCTGTTGGGGGCCTCTTGAGCCGTCTTGGAGCATCGGATGGCCGAAAAGGCGACAAGGCCAAATCCTTCTAAGACCACCGAAACGGTTATGATTTTGGCCTCTCGGGCCCTCTTGTGAAGCCTCTTGGAGGCCACTTGGAGGCCTCTTGGGCCGTCTTGGGGTCATCATCGGCGTCTTGGAGCGCTCTTTGGGCGTCTCGGGGGCCTCTTGGGGACCTCTTGGGTCAGGAAGGGGGGTAGTCGATTGCGCCCCTCCCCTCGGAGGCCACGATCCTCGTGAGGGGTGTCGAAAAATTGCCCGGTCTGGCATCTCTGATCCGAGTGTCCCGGGGGTGTCCCGGGGGTTTCCCGGGGTATTTTTCGTCCGGGGACCCCCAAGGCGGCCCCGCGCGCGCGAATTAGAATATTGTTAACCAGTTACCGGAGATCTTAGCACGCCCTTGGCCCGTTGGGCCGGCGACTTTTCGTTTGTCGTCGCCCCCTTGGTCCTGGCCCTCGACCCAGCCGTCGCCCTGGTCCTCGACCCAGACCCCCTCGTCGTCGCCACCCTGGTCCTGTCCTTGGACCCAGCGTCCTCCCCTGGCCCTGGCCCCAGCCCCCCTCTCCCTGGACCCTTCATATTCGCTCGTCGTCGTACCCCTGGACTTGGCCCTGGACCCAGCCCCCCTCGCGCCGGACCCTGTATTCTCGTTCGTCGCTGTCCCCCTGGTACTGATTCTGGCCCTGGAGTCAGCCTCCCTCCCTGACCTGGTCCCAGCCGCCCTCGATCCCCTGGTCCTGGCACTGGACCCAGCCTACCCCCCTGGTCGTTGCCCCAGCCCCCCTCGCCCCGCTGGCCCTGTCCCTCCCGCTCGGCCCGGCCTCGAAAATCTATCGCGCCTCAGCTGCCAACAAAAACTCATTCGAGCAGGTCCCAATCGACAACCGCTGATTCAGCACTGGGGCGCCCTGGCCCTACCAGTCCCTCTCCTCCTCCTCCTCCTCCTCCTCCTCCTCCTCCTCCTCCTGCCCCCTCCTCCTCCTCCTCCTCCTCCTCCTCCTCCTCCTCCTCCTCGCTTCCTTGATCCCCCCCACCTGCGTCTCCTCCTCCTTCTCTCCTCATATGTGCAAGAGCCAGAGCACGCGTGCCGCTTGTTTAATTTTCGCGCCCCCGAGGCCACGATCCCTTGTAAATTACAGCAAATTCGCGCCCCTGACGCCACGATCCCTTGTAAATGACGCAGCGGGCGCGCCCCCGAGGCCACGAATCCGCCTTGCGGAGGCTGCCGACAAGGGCCACATGATGACGATGAAGCACGTCAACGGGATCAACCTTCTGTACGTCGGCTCAGCGTACTCGGTTGTGGTGACGTCCAACCTGGAGAGGATGGACGCGAAGATCCAGAATGATTGTTTTAATGAATGGGGATATCTTATGCTTCAGTATTCTCACAGATATTTGGTTGATGTCAGTGCTTGGTTACACTATGACGAACACTATGAAAGTTTCAATGGAGTTCACTGTGTGAGGAGCTGCATGAAACGATTATTCTATTATGTCTGGTCAATATCTCATAGTACCTGGAACAAAATTCAGCATGCTCTTCATGGGAATGGGCCGTCTCAGAAGAAGTCATTCCAGAAAGTGTTGGCAAGAATCACCCCTGCCAAATCACAGGCGAGAGTATGTGCGGTCCTCGAGCTTCAGAGTGACCACAATGCCCAGCAAGTGTATGATCATTTAAAAAAGTTCTCGACGGAGCGGATGAAGACCATCGCGGCTTTGCCCACCCAGGCGATCGCAAAGGCCATCGACGCATGGCTGAAGGAGCAGCCCATCGGCACCACAGCTCCAGCCAGCAAGGACGTCGAGAAGGCTACTACGAAGGCGAAGAAGAAGAAGAAGAAAGAGCCACAACCACCAGGGTGGCAAAATACCTCGAGATTGGATCCTGATGATTGGGATATTCCAGTATGCAGAGGACTACCGAAAGATGTCAATAACATGAAGGCGATCCACCTGGTCACTGTTGCTGAGCTACTGGAGCTTACTAAGCTCAACAGTTTCTGGCAGCGGCCCGACCCGACTGACCCCTTCGGTTTTGTGCTGGCGCAGGCGCCGTCGCAAGTGCCGAAAGATCTATACTTGATATGTGGCCAGCGTGGACTAGCGCCGGCTATCAGCTTGATGTATGTACCTCTTCTTGGGAGTGATGGCAGGCGCACGATCAAGCAGTTGTATGTATGGCAATATGGTGGAAAACAGAACGAGGTTGTTGTCCCCGAAAAGAAGCCAACGAAGATCACATGCTCCCAAGATGAGCTCATGAATATTGCTGTTCTCGAGGCTCATTGCACGGAGAAGTTGTTCAAAGATCTGTATAAAATGCACAAACAAGCAACGGCAGCACGTGATCGGCGTGCTGAAGGTACGACTGGGCGCAAATATGAGTTACCACCACCATGGCGAATCCTGGACAACGAGCTGGCGAGGATTGTTCTGGCGAAGCTTCCTGTCCAATTTCACAGCCCAGACATGGATCTCAAAGTGTGGAGTGGCAGAGTTTTCAATGACGATCAGCCTGGACAAAGGATTATATCTGGATTGTTCAAAACTACGGCTCAGAGAGCTCAAGCTTTGCGAGCTGAATCTGGGCCAGATGGTATCATCTTTCAAAGGTCTCGTGCAGGTGGCGTGGCAAACCAGGCTCTGGACGAGGAGAAGGACGCAGGGGACTTCGTGCCCATCGCACGCGGCACGACAATGACGGATGCAATCACACAGACAGCAGCTCTTGAGGGAGGTCGAGGCCTAGGCAACAAAGCCAATGGCGCCCTCTTCTTTCGGGTATGCAAGACAAAGGCTCAGGCAGCATGGCAGGCTCTCCAAGGGCGTGCCCCGCCTGCGCCATCAATGTATGAGATTTCTCCTCTGCCTCAGCTGGTGGGGGGCAAGCAACTGGTCAGTGAACTATCTCGGCAACTGGGATGGGAAGCTGAAATTGTCAGTCTGCGCAAGAAAGGTAAAGGATCACGATCGACTCCAGTTATCCGTGTGCGAGCTGCAGAGCCACCGCAGGTTTCTGATATACTCTTGGGCGATATCCAGGCAACGATCAATGTAGTCAAGGAACCAGAGGCTCCAGCACTAGAATCAAAAGAATGGGTGGATATTGTTACAAAGTTTACTGAGAGGAAGCAGAGCGAGCGAGCACCAACCCAGCCAGCAGCTACGAGCTCCAGCCTCACAGCACAACTCACACGACCAGCACGACCAGCAGCATCAGCACAACCGCAGCAATCTCAAGAGCAGCTACCGCCTCCGACGCCGGCGCCGTCAGCAGGCAGTAGGCTCTCCGCGGACTTCCAGAAGTTCATCACAGATGCGATTGATGCAGCGTTGGCGGCTCAGAACAAGCAACTTTTGACACAGCTCCAACTGCAGGGGCAAGGACTTTCAAAATGCTTCGACCTACTGCGTGCAGGATCGGAGGTTCTCACGGAGGAGGAGAGAAAGGACGATGAGGAACTTGAGCGCCTGGCAAAGTGACTCAAAGAAACCTCAGAGACCGACCCTATGCAAGTTGATCCGCCGCAATGATGACCTCCAGACGACTGCGAGGCAAGCAGCCGCCCACAGGGAGGCTGGAGCCACCTCGGACAGCGAGGTTGGCCGCAATATTATCTGCAAATAGTACCAGCTGGAATACTTTCAGTGGGAGAATGACGTGCGTGACGGCAGATGTCTTAGCTTTGCAGGAAACGAGACTCAGCCTTAGAGAACAAATTTGATGTGGAAAAGCATGTGCAGCAGTACGTTATCAGGCCAGTTTTGGGTTACCTGTGCGTGCGCAAGTCTGTCACGGGCAAAAGGCATCACAAAGTGCGCAAGGGGGAGTTGCTATTCTTACCAGACATGATGTGGTGGTTATTGATTGTGGGAAAAAATATGCTGCCGCGCGTGAACTGTACCAAACTACGCGGTGGTTGAGGCAATTGGTTCTTATTGGAGGCACTCCTATCCATATTGTATCTTTGTATAACGAAGCTGGCAATGATGTATTGAGCAGGTCGCGCAACAACAGGAATTTTCAGTATGCTGTTGAGGATGCCGAATCGCTTGGTAACCAGGCTGTGTTTGTGTGTGGACTCGAACACGACAATTACCCAATCATCAATGCTTTCAGCGGCACTTGCAACTGGACGATGGCATGATATTGGAGCTATCTATTGCAGTGAGCCCACATATGGCCAAGACCCGAGCTGGGACAAATTCTCACCTGGTACGAATGTCAGCCGACCAGACCTGATCATTGCCAACACAGCTGCACGATAATCTATTCATTCATTTCGGCTACGGCGTGATCTGGGGATACGGTCTCATCTTGGCTTGGAGCTCACTATCAATGTTACGCAACTTGAGGAAAGCCGGCAAAGACTACGATTACCAATTGCTTATCCTATCGAGGCGCTCAAGAAGACCACCGAGGAGGAGAATGATAGGATTGGGAATGAATGTATTGAACAATACTATGAGTATTTTGAGCGTGCGTTGGAGGATGAGTTGCCAGACGAAGCCTGGAAGCAAGTCGGCCTCATCGGGGAGTTGTTCCTTGAGAAGCGACTCGAGCGCACAGGCATTCGTTTCGATCATCGGTATCATGGACGCAACCAGATGCCAGAGGTGATTGAATTCTCAACGACAGCTCCCGTAAACATCAATCGGGGCCCAGCACGCGAAGGACCATCCACTATTCAAATGCGAAAGATCGAGAACGTCATATCCAGATTGATGGAGTTGGCAGTTCAAATGAGCAAGTACATACATGGTGATGGACAAAGTACTTCACCGCCTACAATCATGCAGCGTCTCAATGCACAGCGGCTTTGGGACAAACTGCGCCCACAAGTACGACGAGTACTGCGAGTCGGCCAAGATCAGCTACCGATGGGACTACCACATCTCGACAGCCTCACGACTTGGCAGCAACAACTCGAGCAAAGACACGCACATATTGCCAAAGCAAGAAAACAGGCCCGCATTGATGAGTGGAGGAAACGGCTACGACGATCTCTCCGCTTTGAAGGTGGGAGAGACCTCTATTCATGGATCAAACCACGGCAATATCATACTCTTCATGCGGTGCGTGGTTATCGAGACAAAAGAAATGTCACACAGCGTACACAGATCTTGGAAGAGGTTGACAAGTTCTGGCATACTATTTTCAATAAAGAAACTTTGCATAACTGGGATGCCTTCAAAGCTAGATTTGGCCAGCACATCGAGGCCAAGCCATGCAGTGTTGAGGGCATCACAGGTGCACGTCTCCAGAAGCAATTTCGACGAGCCGATGTGCATCGAGCTGTTGCTGCAGATGGCTGGCGTATTGGTGAATTGAGAGCACTCCCAGTATGCATTTGTGACCTGTTCGCGCTCTTGCTCAAAGCAGTTGAAGATCAATGGGCGAGGTGGCCGCAGGTAATGACCTTGGGTATTACAAGCTGTCTGCCGAAATGAGACCCTGAAGTTTATCACAGTGAAGAAGTTGAACCTGGCGAAGTGTGGCTGGCCACCGTGGATCAGACGGGGCCCATCACCAACCTCAGTCCTATATATACTGCACTATCGGGCGACCGCTTCCAACAGATGGCGGAGTGGAGAGAGGCCTGGATGTATCCAGGCGCTGCAGGAGCCCGACAGCATCATCATTATCAAGCTATTGCATGGGAGCTCAATCTTGAGATTGATCAGGCTTACCTCACACGTACACCTATGTCGGGGTGCACGGCAGATCGCAAAAAATTCTTCGACCCTCTAGAATATGAGATTGGAGATAAATTGATGGACGCACTTGGTTGTCGCACTGGTGTCCTGCGAGCGCCGCGGGAGTTCTATGCCAATCTGAAGACGCGCTGGACAGTGGCACAGGCAGTGGGAGCCGAGAAGACGAGGAAAAATGGATAGGTTCAGGGCGACGGCTGGTCTTTGCAGCAAGCTCTGGCTCTGATGACAGTGTGGTCGAATGCGATTGAACGCGAATGTCACGCTAGAGTGAGCAGTTTCATTGACGACGGCAACTTTCGAGCTGATGGCCATGATCACGCACAGAGAGTGGTGGAAGCTACGAAAATATCATTACAATTCGACGGGCTGAGTGGCGCGGAGAGGCACCTTAGCAAGACAAAGCACGGTGCCACATCCCGCAAGGCCGAAAGTGATCCCATCAAGGCAACTCAGTCCACAGGTATGCAAATCAAAATGACACGGCATTTTATTCTTGTGGGAGGCGAAGTGGTTTCGATTGGCACATGTCCCACAGCCCAAAGACGGATCCGCTACAGCTCAGCCTACAGAGTGGCCAAGCGATCGGCGGGTGCACCAGTGGGAATTCGAGGCAAACAACGACTTCTCGCCACAGCTCTTTACCCAGGCTGGCTCCTGGTCTAGAGTTTCGCAAGCTGACGCGTCACAATTATTTGAATTATCGCACTGCAAGCATGAACGCGCTCTGGACGGGGGGCAGAGCGTATCGGCCACCAGCAATTACACTCACGCCCATCACCAAGGGCCACTGCCTGGATCCTATTCAGATATCAACGGCGCAGCCCTTGCTTGTTATGCGACGGGTTCTCACCAGCCCTTTTGCAGCTAGAGTCCTTCCTTTGGTCCGAAGATGCTGGGACTTGATGCAACAGCAAGCGCGACGAGGACACGACTTGAGAACATTCAAGCCAAATGATGGAGGGCACATGGCAAGGCTCAAATCAGTACTTGATGATATTGGATGGACATGGCCACAAGCTGATGCATTTCGGCGAGCCAATGAACAATGCGTGTATCTTACCAGGCACCCCCAGGGGTGGCAGCATGTGCTACGTGAAGATATACGGAGATAAATTTGGAAATCTGATGTTCACTTACTTGAGAGGAAGGATATACAAGGAGTGAAGCACGGAACCAATTATCATATCACGACCTCCATCCTCAGGCAGGCGGAGAATGCTGCAATGCGTGAAGATGAGGATGAGGACGAAGAGCCCAAAGTTCAGCCGCCCCTTCTTCTGAATGCTACCGACGTGGCCGTGCCCAAGATCACCCGAGATCAGGTGCGTGCATACCTGCAGGGGGCGACCATCACAGGACATCGACTACGGCATATCACGGGTAAACAAGAACACCAGATCTGCCCATTTTGCGGAGCAGAAGATGAATATATGGATCATATACTCTTTCAATGCGGCCACTGGGGCGCCTTGAGAGCACCGCTACTTGAATACTACAACGTTGTGGCCCTACTTCAACTCCCAGTATGTCTCCGACAGTGTGGACTCATGCCCGACAGGCCCGAGTACGACGCTTTCTTCGGTGAACTACTTCCTGACGGACCTGGCCCCCCTCCACCTCCACATTGCGAGAATGGAGGGGGTGCTGAGCAACTACTCTTGCAAGATGGATTTGTGATTGTGGCTGGAGATGGGGCTTGCCCAGGGCAAGCATCAGACCTTCGCCTGAGGAGATCAGGATATTCCTGGTACTATGGCCACAACCACAGCTGCAACGTGGAGATGCCACTACGAAGCGTATCTCAAGGGGCACAGAGAGCTGAAGTCGCAGCCCTCAGACATTTTGTATCATGGTCATGGTGTCCGCAGCTCTACTTGACGGACATATGCTATTGTTACCGACAGTTTTCAGCTCTACTGCGAGGTGAATCCATTGCGCCACAGCAACATCAGGACCTCTGGGCCTCTATCGCCACTGGAGTACGTGCGAAGGGCCCAGAGACGTTTCGTATTCAGAAGATCAAAGCACATCGCAATGCCAACAATGTTGATGAAGGTGAATTACCATTGTGGGAACGCAATCAGGAAGCAGATCAAGGAGCTGTGCGAGCAGCGCGGCAGTATCAGGTACCATCGGAGGTGCGCCATCAGCACCTCAAGGACCAGCACCTCTGCTTTCTCTTGCAATATACTGCTACACGTACTCTTGAACGCAGAGCCAAGGGGCTGACCAGCATGAGCAGGGACAAGCGTGGCGAACGTTGCGTGCAGGCCCAGGCCCTCGTCGAGGCTGATTTGGAACAGGCTTACCATCGCCAACACGAGGATGACGAGTACGAACCTTGGGCGCATCTCGATATGGGCCAGGATGGAGAATATCAGCCTGATCCGCCGCAAGCGCCAGTCCCAAGCGAGCCTCAGCCAGCAGCGCCGCAGCCTTCAATGACTGCAAGAAGGTTACGACGCAAGACCAAGCCGCCAGCAGCGACGCCAAGCCGAGCGAGCAGAATGACAGCAACGACAGAAAGTGCAGCAGCCTCAAGCTCAGCAGCGCCAGCAGCCGCACCAGCAAGCTCAATGAGACCAGCTGGGGCCCCAGCCAGCGCAATAGCAGAAGCATTGCCAGGGGCAGCGTCGAGTACAGCAGCTTCATCATCAGGAGCTCCCAACTTTGATCCTGTACTTGATAACCCACGCACCTGGAGTCCAAAGATGGCCTTCCCTGGATTCACGTGGGACCCGGTGGAGCCGAATATTGCGGAGTGGGTGTTTCAGCCAAGGTTACCTGAGATACTAACAAATAAGCAATGGAGCTATCAACAAGCGTTGTTCCCAGCAATCATCTGGTATTTTACCCAGCTGCATTGGGCGACGGACGACACTAAGAAGGCGCCTTTATCAGTATCATGGGCTGAACTGGCGCTGGATTTCAGTATTGCAACGGGTTTGCCTCTTGTGACGCTACAAGGGAATCCGCAGACAGCGACGCTTGAGCGCATGGCGAGGTACTTCTCGACAGCAGCAGCCCGCGTTGCCAAGCTCTGCGAATGCAAACTGGCACCCAGACGAGTATTTGTAACATGTTGTTCACTGACGCCTTTGGGGATCAGACAGGTCCCAGGTTTTTTAATGCAGGCCCACCTTCATCAACCATGATCACACGATGAAGACGCTGTATGCCGTGGCATTATCAACGACGGAGAAGAATGCTGCTGGCATCAGAATACCACCACAATGGTCCTCGATACCGCCACCATGTTGGACACCGCCCAGACTGAAAGCAAACATCAGAGACAATGTCAGACCTACTGACCTAGTGGCCTGTGCTGCCTTTGTTGCTCGTGAATCTGGGGAGTATCGCAAACGTGAGCAACATTCTACGGCCACGAGTGTTGTCAGGGCGACGGTGGAGTGCACGGAGCAGGAGCTACGCGACCTCCAGGGGCTCACGGGCCGCGAGAAGCTGAACGAGGACAAGAGAATTTTGCACAATCGAGAAGCTCGTTAACAGGGGTACCACGTGCTGGCACCACTGTATGGCGGCGGCAAGAAACAACCCCCGTCTCTGAGGTGCCTCAATTGTGGGAGAAAGACAAAAACATTCACCATCTCTGCGTGGGGCCGACTACTGTGCAACCGTGATGACTATCGCGGACCACACCCGACGGACCAACGACGGAAGCTGGAGGATTGGAATAAAATAATGGAGGAGCATAACGTACGTACTACAGTTGCTGGCAACAGATGTCATGTACTTTCACCATTCCGTGCAGACAAAGTTGATCAAGAGCTGGAATGTACTCACTGCAAGCAGGTTTCTCCAGAAAGAAGACAAGAGCAATTTTGTGCCGCAATCTGCGGCAAACGATGACATGCAAATCTGAGGTGGTAAAGTGGGATATGGAGTACATGACTCAGGTATCCTACGCAGTATCTTGGCAACTATTACGGCTTTTCCTAGTGAGTTGGTGTATGATTGAATTATTGAGTATGTGGATTCATGGACTTCAATGGCTTTCTATTCTCGAGGGGGGGGCCCGTAGCGCCCATACGGGTGGGCACGATCCCTTAAAGGCGACGGAGCGTGCCTCCCCTCGAGTATTCTTTCTTTTGGTTATACTGTGCATGTGTTCTGGTAGTGAGTCTTATGCAGGTATTTATCTTTTCTTGGCAAAGAATGCGAAGTATCCAGTTGATCATGGTATGGTACTCTGTTATATCTTGACAGATGCTGAATGAATCTGGATTGCTTGCTTGATAACATATGGCTTGTGAACCCAAACTTGTGATGAGGGAAGCGAGTTACCGAGTTGGCAAAGACTACGATTACTCCCAGGAGAATGTCACAGTCTGATTTAAATTGGTGATGGTGAATGTTTGGACGTATCACTGTCAGGATATGATGCTGGTAGTACTTGTGGTACCGCTGGCAGTAGTCTGATGAGTTATTCACTACGGCTCTGGCTTGAGTGAATCACAGTGCGTTGAACTGGAGATGGTGGAGGTACTTACTTGTGAGTGCCCAGCTATCAGGATATGGTGTTGGCAGTGCTCTCCGTGTTGCTGGCAGTACTTCATAAAGATATTCACTGCGGTCGTGGCCAAAGTGAACTACACCAGAGCAGAGAGAGGGAGGCTGCCGACAAGGCGCTCTCCAAAGCAGAAAAACAATAATTTTCTGTATTGGGATATGCGCTCCGCTGGTATTCTTTTGCCCCCCCGGTTTCTGGAAAATTCGGCGGTGGGTTCCACATTCCCCCCCCCAGGCCACGATCCCTCGTAAGTTACGCCACATTTGCGCCCCCGAGGCCACGATCCCGCGTGAATTACGCCACACTCGCGCCCCCGAGGCAACGATCCCTCGTCAATTACGCTGCTGTCGCGCTCCCCAGGCCACGATCCCTCGCGTCCCCGAGGCCACGATCCCCTGCAAATTACCAAATTCGCGCGCACCCCCCACGCTACGAATCCATCTCGCGGAAGCTGCCCAAAGGCGCCACTCCTTCTCCAGAGCAGAAAACATAAACTTCCCAGAGATTGCCTGAAGCAATCCCCAGCCGTTCCCAGAGCGCTTCCAGTGAACAACTGGAGGAAGAACATACCAAGAAGGCAACAAAGCGTTCAACAACAACTTCAACATCTCAATCTGTTTTGCTCATCGCCAGCCGCCCTAGCATGACGTTCCCGAATGTCATCAAGACGGCGCCCGACCATCCCAACATAGCTCTGATGTATCCCATTATGATAGAGAGGGGGCCGGCGGCAGGGGGCAAAGCCCTTACGGATATATAAAACAACCACAAACTACCCCAACAAGAATGAAAAATGGTAGAAAACTCGTCCCCAGACTAAATTTTGGACTACTTTTGAATATTCCTCCAGTAGAGGGACACGCCCGACTTAACTCGAACCTCCTGGGACCCCCTCCTCCAGGACCCGCCGCCCTCATTCTGAAAGCGGGCTCGCTCCACCCGCTGCCCCTGGAGGAAGAAAAGGCTGCACAAACATAAACCTTCGAAGGTCCGCTCGGATGTCTTGGATCTGCGCTGAACCCCTCCTCTGCGCTGAACCGCTAATTCTCGAAGAAGAAAAACGCCATAAACATAAACTTTTGGCGCTCCGCGCAGATTTCTTGGATTTGCGCTGGGCCCCCCTGGCGGCGCCTCCGGCGCCGCCCCTGGCGCGCTCCGCGCGCCAGGGAGGGGGGTCCAACGCAGATCCGAGAAATCCGCCTGGGCCGTCGACAGTTTATTTTGATGCCGCATTTTCGCCTTCGACCCCTTCTTCAGTTGAGCAGGGACCGACCGTCCCGGCATTCGTACAGGCCTACTACGATATGATCTTAGAACATAGAAAATGTTCTCATAACAA
>CAUYUJ010021871.1:447182-497182 GCA_963575745.1 Prorocentrum cordatum | reverse complement strand
GGAGGTGGAAGAGGAGGATGAGGATACTGCGGAGATGGAGGCAGAGGAGGAGGATGATGAGGAGGAAACTGACGATGAGGAGCCGTAGGCCGTAGTACGAGGAGGAGGAGGCAGATGCGGAGGAGGAGGAGGAGAAGGAGGAGGAGGAGTAATAGGATGAGGATGACGCGGCGGACGAGTAGGAGGATCAGAGGGCAGCTGTTGATGCTGCTGCTGATGATGATGCTACTGATGCTGGTGCGGCTGCTGCTGCTGATAATGATGATGATGATGATGATGACGACGATGCTGAGGTGGAGGGGTACGAGGCGGAGGAGGATGAGGAGGATGGGGATGATGAGGAGGAGGATGAGGAGGAGAAGGAGGAAGCAGATGAGAAGGATGAGGAGGAGGACGCGGAGGATGAGTAGGATGATATTACGATGAGGAGGAGGTGGTGGAGGAGGAGAGGGAAGACGATGAGCAGGACGAGGAGGAGGCTGAGGAGGAGGATGATAAGGAGGGTGCTGAGTGAGGATAAGAGAGAGGCGGATGATGATGATGCTGAGGATGCTCAGGATACTGATGATGATGCTGATGCGGAGGAGGACGAGGAGAAATATGATAAGGAAGAAGAGTACGAGCCGGACGATGAGGAGATGGATGAGGAAGCTGATGATGAGGATGATGCGGATGATGATGATGATGCTGATGCTGATGACGATGATGCGTAGGCAGATGAGGGTAAGGAGGACGAGGCGACGGTGAATGAGGAGCAGGAAGATAACGACGCGGCGGAGGAGGAGGCGGAGGACGAATGGGGATGAGGATGGGGGAGAAGGAAGATGAGGGGGACGATGATGACAATGAGGAGGAGGAGGTTGGATGAGGCGGATGATGATGCTGGTGCTGGTGCTGATGGTGATGCCGATGATGCTTATGAGGATGATGATGCTGATCGTGATGACGAGGAGGAAGACGAGGAGGATGAGTATGATGAAGACGGGGATGATGATGGGGAGGAGGAGGATGAGGAGGGGGAGGAGGAGGAGGAGGAGAAGGAGACGGATGGGGACGGCGCGCATGACAAGGAGGGGGAGGATGACGATGAGGAGGCGGGGAGGATGACGAAGATGAGGAGGACGATGATGAAGAGGATGACGATGATGATGATGCCGATGATGAAGAGACGGCGGCGAATGATGATGATTAGGCGTGGTAGGAGGAGGAGGAGGGGGATGCTGACCAGGAAGGGGCGGATGATGATGATGATGATGCTGCTGATGATGATGATGATGATGATGGTGACGAGGAGGACGATGATGCGGATGATGCTGATGCTGATGATGCTGATGCTGATGCTGATGATGGTGATGATGATGCTGCTGCTGATGATAAGGATGATGATGCTGCTGCGGATGATGAGGTCAATGATGATGATGACGAGGAGAACGAGTATGAGGATCCCGATGCTGCTGAGGATAAGGAGGATGAAGATGACGATGATGCTGCTGCTGATGATGGTGAGGAGGACGAGGACGATGAGGATGATGTGGAGGATGACGGTGAGGATGCTGAGGATGAGAAGGAGGACGAGGTTGAGGATAATGAAGGGGAGGCGGAGACGGAGGAGGGGAAGCAAGATTAGGGGGCGGATGATGAGACCAAGGATGAGGAGGAGGATTGTGATGATGATGATGATGAGGAGGATGACGAGAATGCGGGGGATGAGCAGGAGGAGAAGGAGGATGAGGAGACAGAGGAGGAGGATGATGAGGAGGAGGCGGAGGAGGAAGAAGAGGAGAACGAGGATGACAAGAAGGCGGATGCGGAGGAGGAGGACAACGAGGAGGAGGACACCGAGGAGGAGAAGAAGGATCATGTTGATGATGATGCTGC
Source organism: Prorocentrum cordatum (assembly GCA_963575745.1). NCBI lineage: Eukaryota > Dinophyceae > Prorocentrales > Prorocentraceae > Prorocentrum > Prorocentrum cordatum. The sequence goes on along the minus strand of CAUYUJ010021871.1, from coordinate 495,304 downwards.
TGTTGCTGATGACGATGGTGATGCTGCTGCTGATGATGATGCTACTGCTGATGATGATGCTGATGATGATGACGATCATGATGATGATGGTGTTGCTGCTGCCGATGATGGGGAGGAGGCGGAGGGGGATGAGGAAGACGAGGAGGAGGAGGAGGAGGAGGAGGAGGAGGAGGAGGACGAGGAACACGAAGAGGAGGAGGAGGACGGGGTGGAGAAGGATGAGGAGGAGGGGGCGGAGGAGGAGGAGGAGGAATAGGAATAGGCCCCCAGAGGCTCCAGGAGGGCCCATGGCGGCCTGGGGAGTGCCTAGGAGATCTCCGGAGAGCCCCAGGAGGACCCACTCTGCACCGCGCCTCCCTTCCCAACGGAAAGGCCCCCATGTGTGAAATTGTTTTCATCATTCCGCCCCCGCGAGAGAGTTCTTAGAGGGCCCATGGAGGCTCCAGGAGGGCCCATGGCGGCCCCGGGAGAGCCCACGAGATCTCAAGAGCCCCCCGGAGGACCCACTTCGAATTACACTCAGGGAGCTCCAGAGGGCCCAGGAGGCTCCAAGAGGCCCCAAGAGGCCCTGAAGAGCCCAAACAGGCCACAGGACCTCCAGCACGCTCTAGGAGAGCCAAGGCGACACCAAGAGGCTCCAGGACGGGCGTCATTCCCTCTCTTCCTTCTGCTCGTCGTCGTCATCCGCCTCCTCATCCGTCCTGCTTTTAATCCTTCCTCCCCCTCTTGCTGCTGATTCTCCTCCTCTTTCTCCTCCTCCTCCTCCTCCTCCTCCTCCATCTTCTCCTCTTCTTCCTCCTCCTCCTCCCTTTCCTCCTCCTCCTCCTCCTCCTCCTCCTCCTCCTCCTACCTCATCAGTAGCCTCGATGGCTCCGATAGCGCCGTGCGCGAGATCCGCCTCCTCACCATCCGTTCTCCTCCCTCCTTCCTCCTCCTTCCCTCCTCCCTCCTCCCTCCTCCCCTCTCTCGGGAGCGTCACAAAGAGGCCCTCCGAGAAGAATTTCACGACAACAAGGGCGCCGACACGATGAACAGACACCACGTCGGGGCTCTGGGAACGGAGTCGAAGACGAAACCCCGAATAACGTAGTCTTCGATGTTCGGGGCATTTTTCTGACCACGTGCGAGCCTTGTGGAAACTTCCGAGAACCTCAGGGGTGGACGTCTGGCGCAAGAACACGAGTGGAGGAGGAGACAAAACGACGCTCCACGGAGTAAACTGCACCCAATTGGTTTCTACCCCCGTGAGGGGCGTTACAGAGTAGGAATAGGCGGAGGAAGACGCAGAGGAGGAAGAGAAGGAGGAGATGGGGAGAGGGGGAGAGAGAGGGGGGAGGAGGAGGAGGATGAGGCGGAGGAGGATGAAGATGATGAGGACGCGTAGGATGACGAGACGGAGGAAGGGGGTGGGGGATGATGATGATGATGATGATGATGATGATGATGATGATGATGATGATGATGATGATGATGATGATGATGATGACGAGGCGGACGATGATGATGCTGATGATGAGGATGATGCTGAGGTTGAGGAGGGGGAGGACACATACGATGATGATGAGGATGAAGACGATGTTGATCATGATGATGCTGATGATGCTGCTGATGATAGTGCTGCTGCTGATGCGGATGCTAAATATGATGATGCTGCTGATGATGCTGATGCTGATGATGACGATGCTGCGGATGATGCTGCTGCTGCTGATGATGATGATGATGATGAGGATGATGGAGAAGAAGCTGCTGCTGATGATGCTGCTGCTGATGATGACGATGATGCTGATTTTGATGATGCTACTGAAGTTGAGGCTGATGATGACTCAGATGCTGATGCTGCCGATTGTGATTCTGATGATGCTGGTGGTGGCGATGATGATGCTGCTGCTGATGATGATGCTGATGCTGATGAAGCTGATGATGCGGATGATGAGGATGGCGGGACATCAGCGGATATGGAGGATTAGGAACATGATAAGGAGGCGGCTGAGAAGGACGAGACGGGAGAGGAGGAAGAGGAACCTAAGGATGAGGAGGAAGAGGATGAGGAGGAGGATGACGAATAGGATGAGGAGGATGAGGCGGAGGCAAATGAGGATGATGATGATGATGATGATGATGATGATGATGACGATGATGATGATGATGATGATGATGATGATGATGATGATGATGATGATGATGATGATGATGATGATGAGGGGACGGAGGAGAATCGTGCTGAGGAATATGAGAATGCGGAGGAGGAGGAGGAGGAGGAGGAGGAGGAGGAGGGGGATAAGGAGAAGGAGGACGACGAGGACGATGCATATGATGAGGAAGAAGAGGAAGAGGAGGAGGAGGAGGAGGAGGAAACGGAGGATGATGAGGCGGAGGATGAGGAGGATGAGGAGGAGGTGAGGAGGAGGAGGAGGGGGAATGGGGCGGAATCCGAGGAGGAAGAGGCGGCGGAGGACAAGGAGAATGATGATGCGGAGGATGTGGATGAAGATGACGAGGACGACGATGATGATGCTGAAGCTGATGCTGATGATGCTGATGCTGATGATGATGCTGCTGCTGATGATGCTCAAGCTGACGATGATGAGGAGGAGAAAGAAGAGGGGGAGGATTATGGGGGGGGAGACACGGAGAAACAAGAGAAAGATAAGGATGAAGAGGATGAGGAGACGGAAACAAGGAGGACTCTGAGGATGATGGGGAAGAAGAGACGTAGGAAGAAGATGCTGAATATGAATACGGGAGAAGGGTGAGGAAACGGAAGGAGAGGCGGAGGATGCTGAGGAGGAGGACGAGGAGGAGAAGGAGGAGGAGGATGAGGACGAGGAGGGGGAGGATGATGATGATGATGATGATGATGATGATGATGATGATGATGATGATGATGATGATGATGATGATGCTGATGCGGATGATGATGAGGAGGAGAAGGAGGATGAGGAGGATGATACTGATGATGATGAGGAGGAGGAGGGGTGGGGGGTGGGGTTTGAGAAAGAGGACGAGGACGATGACGATGAGGAGGAGGAGGAAGAGGAGGAGGCGGAGTAGAAGAGGAGGATGAAGAGTAGGCGGAGGATAATGAGGACGAGGAGAAGGCGGCGGGCGATGTGGAGGAAGATGAGGATGAGGAGGAGGAGGAGAAGAATGCCGAGGAGGAGGAGGGGGCGGAGGAGTAGAAGGCTAAGGAGAATGAGGAGGACGAGGAGGAGGAAGAGGCGGAGGAGGAGTATGGGGAGTATGGGGATGCGGAGGAGGATTAGGAGGAGGAGGCGGAGGTGGCGGATGAGGATGACGAGCAGGAAGATGATGATGAGGCGGTGGAGGCGGAGGAGGAGCATGATGCTGATGATACGGAGGAGGAAGCTGAGGAGGAGGAGGAGGAAGAGGCGGAGGAGGAGGAGGATGGGGTGGAAGAGGATGAGGACGAGGAGACGAAGGAGGAGGATGAGGATGATGATGAGGTGGACGACGACGAGGATAAGGATGATGAGGAGATGTATGAGGAGGACAACGAAGCCGAGTAGGAAGGGGGGAGGACAGGGGAGGGTAAAAGAGGAGGACGCGGAGGAGGAGGATACTGATGATGATGATGAGGAGGAGGAGGATACAAAGGATGATGAGGAGGAAGAGGAGGAGGCGGAGGCAGATGATGATGACGATGAGGGCGACGCTGATGATGATGCTGATGATGCTGATGATGCTGCTGATGATGGTGACGATGATGCTGATGATGCTGATGCTGATGCCGCTGATGATGGTGATGATGCTGATGATGAGGATGCTGAGGAGGACGAGGAGGAGGCGGAGGACGCGGATGAGGATACCGATGCCGAGGAGGATGATGCGGCGGAGAAGGAGACGGGGGATGATCATGCTCATGAGGAGGAGGAAACACGAATGATGATGAGGGAGAGGATGGGCCGGATGAGGACGATGATGCAGAGGACGGGGAGACGGATGATGATGCTGATGATGAAGGTGCTGATGCTGACTTTTAATGCTGCTGATGACGCGGATGATGGAGATTAGGATGATGCTGATGCTGCTGATGATGCTGCTGATGATGAGGCTGCTGCTGCTGATGATGCTGATGCTAATGATGCTGATGATGACGATGATGATGATTCTGATGATGCTGATGGCGATGATGATGCTGCTGCTGATGATGATGCTTGTTGCTGCTGATGATGATGATGCTGATGATGCTGATGGCGAGTATGTTGATGATACTGCTGCTGATGATGCTGAAGAGGATGCGGTGGACGGGGAGGAGGACGAGGACGAGGACGGGGAGGAGGACGATGATGAGGAGGTGAAGGAGGAAACGGAGGAGGCTGATGAGTAGGTGGGGGATGAGGAGGAAGATGAAGCGGATGAGGAGGGGGAGGAGCATGAGGAGGAGGCGGGGGATGAGGAGGAGGATGAGGAGGATGCGTGTGAGGATGGGGAGGAGGAGGCGGAGGAGGAGGATGAGGATGCGGAGGATGCGGAGGAGGACAATGATGAGGAGGATGAGGAAGCGAATGATGATGCTGACGATGCCGATGCTGCTGCTGCTGATGACGATGATGCTGCTGATGATGCTGATGCTGCTGATGAGGATGCTGCTGCTGCTGCTGATGAGGATGATGATGATGATGATGATAAGGAGGAAGAGGAGGACGAGGAGGAGGATGAGGACGATGAGGAGGATGAGGAGAACGAGGAGGAGGAGGAGGAAGCGCAAGAGGAGGAAGGGACGGATGATGAGGATGAGGATAAAGAGGAGGATGATGATGAAGATGAGTAGGAGGATGACGAGGACGATGACGATGAGGAAAAAGACGAGAAGGACGATGATGATGAGGAGGAGGCGGATAAGGAGGCGGAAGAGGAGGAAGATGAGGAGGGGAAGGAAGAGGAATAGGAAGATGAGGAGGATGGCGATGATGATTATGGTGATGATGATGATGATGATGATGATGATGATGATGATGATGATGATGATGATGATGATGTTGATGATGATGATGATGATGATGATGATGACGGTGAGACCGTTGCTGCTGCTGATGCTGATGACGGTGCTGATATTGATGATGCCGGTGATGATGCTGCTGTAACTGATGCATGTCGATGATACTGCTGATGATGCTGCTGCTGGCGATGCTGACGACGACGATGATGATGATGATGATGATGATGATGATGATGATGATGATGATGATGATGATGATGATGATGATGATGATGATGACTACTATGATGATGATGCTGAGGATTACGAAGATGCTGTTGTTGATGATGCTGATGCTTAATTATGACAATGCTGGTGATACTGATTATGATGATGGTGCTGATGATGAACACGAATCGGCTCAAACAAAATGTCAATCAGAGCAGCTCGGCGCGAGCGCGGCGAGCCGCGCAGACAGCAGAGTGGCGCACGGCTGCAGGCCGTCCACCCTTACTGTAGTGGTCCTGCATCGTGTGGAACAGCTTTATGGGCCGTGGCAGCGCGCAGAAGCCCCAGCCGCGAAGTCAGACCCAGGCGTGCCCGGAACAAGGGCGGATACTGGCCAGGCCAGTGCTCGAACAACTTCCAGAAAACGCCACACTCGAAATAATGCTGCTGATCCGCGTCGGGAGACCCGCGCTCGTGGCACGGATGACGTGCAAACTCGTGCATGCGTCGCGTGGTAAACCATCCGTGACACCAGGTCCTCAAAATCAGCGTGCGATGTGGTCTCGGTACCGACGAGAGGCTCATGATACCAGCAGAAGCGCCATCAAGCGTCAATGTGCCATCACTCCTGAAACTAAGCACCGCTGCAGCAAAAGACTCGGCCAATCAGATACCCACACCTCTTGTAGCGCAACAGCCTGAATCGACCGCTGGAGACGAGGGCGCGGTGGCCTCCAGACCGCCACCCACGACATACGTCTGCCAGATGACCAACATCCTGGCGCTGCCACGACGGGTGAAAATCCGCAGCGCGCTCCAGATTCAAGGCTATGCGTGGGGCGTTCCACCAATCCTGCGTGAGGGGGCCGACGGCACGCGCAACGCACAGTTGATCCGCGGCCAGGGCCATCGTGGCGGCAAGGGCAGTTCGCCAGGAGGTGCAAGTGGTCAGGGCGAAGCGCGTCATGATGGACAGGCCGTAGCACTCGATGGGAATGTACCTCGGAAAGCCAAGTTGATCAGTGCGGAAGCTGGCCCAAGCAGGAACGGCCTCACGAGGAAAACGAAAAAGCTTAGCGATGGTTGCGCTCTGACGGTTGGCTAATAAACTCGGCGGGTCCACAAACTGCAACTTATACCCCATAGCGGTTTGAATACGGAAATTGTGTTCCAATATTTTCTGCGCCATGGATTCGTGCGCTGAGCCGATCAATGATAAACGGTGTAAGTATGTGTTCGTGGGTTTCGTCCTCTGCATGATCCCACCACCCTGTCCCGACATCGTGCCCAAGTATTCGGAAAACGGCTCAACGCGCATTTTTGCCCATGGGGGCGCGTTGGGATTCATCCAGTCCTGGAGTAAATCGACCAAAGACGGCTTAAACCGAGCTCCCGTTGGTGACATCGCACATCTCTTCTGTTTTTCTGCAAGGCCCGTGGCGCGCTTCACCAAGACGTACAAGTCGTAAATGGGGGCGACGGCCCGAATGTCCCACATAGAGATACCGACGTCATCAGCGCACATTCTGGATACCCCCTTGTCCGAAACCGCTGCGCGGAGGCCGAAGGCAAAGAAAGAAGATTCAGCTCAACGGGTCTCCCTGCAACGCGCCAGTATGGATGATGAAGCTTGGCGCCCAGGCGCCATCACTCGATATGACCGTAGCTGCGAAGTCGTACATGGAGCGGAAGAGGCCGAAGACAAAATCGGGCCAGCCCTGGTGCAGAAGAATTTTCAAAAGCCAGCTGTGGGCAATGGAAACGAACGCTGTGCCATAGTCCATCGCCAAGCCTACAAGAAGAAAGCGTCCGGGTGGACGAAATGAAACCTGTGCCATGTGAGCGTCGGACTTGACGATGTTATCCGTGAGCTGGCGGTGCTTGATGAAGCCGCGCTGCGCGTGCGGGGCCTGTCTGGTGAGGATGGGGTTCAACGTGATCGCAAGACCTCCAGCGATCGTTTTGGCATCCGCATTCCGGCCACTGAGAGGTCGAATCTTGTCAGGGGGTCGTGCAACATCAACTGTATCATGTTCATGCTGTCCCTTGGGGGGCGTGGAGAGGGTGGAGTAGGCCATGTCGCGGTGCGGCGAAATGCCGCGGTAACATAATGCGGCCACTTCGGCAATCGCTTCGATAACGGTGGAGTCCTGGAGAGCGGGGTATGGGATCCTATCAGGGCCGGGAGAAGATCGACTGTGGAACTTAAGGATGAAGAGCGCGGCGGAGTCAGGCGGGCGAAGCCCGCTCGCGTCCCATCTGCGCCAATATTTTTCCAGAAGTTCGTCCTGAGCGTCGGGGGGAACCTCCTTGGCCAGGAACTGTTTCGCCCAGAAGTCGTGGATGATCTCCTGCTTGTTCCCGGGGTCGCGCTCCACGTGGCCGTCGACTTGCGCTCCAGAGAGGTGGGCAAACCTAGCAAAAGACAACCATAGGTTTCGGTGGCGTGCGCTGCGGCTCTTCCGCGAGCGCGCGGAGGACAGCCGCGTTGAAGGCGTGGCGTTCGTAGGGCGGCCCAGCTCGTCCAACTCCTCCACCTCCTCCCGCGCGAACTGTTTGTGCTTTGCCGTGACTGCGGCAGCCTCAGACAGTGCGGGGGCGCGAAGACGGACATCGCCTTGAAATAATTCCCCATGCTGAAGCACGTCGGGCTGGTGAAGGGCAAGTTCTTCGTATAAATGCATGTCATTCCGCCGTGCGCAACGAGAGGCTGTGGTGAGGAGCATTAGGGCGGTCCACGTAGAGCCACCTTGTTGAACCAGCCCGGATAGAAGCCACCTTGAGGACGGACTTCGCAACGATGAGCTTGTCAGCGCCGCGGAAATGCTCGACGTTCGCATGCGCCATCCAGTCTGTAACGACTCAATGGAAAACCGTGCTCGAGCAACATGGGCTGCGAAGTTGGCGCGCGGGAACCGGATCAGGCGAGCGGATCGCGATCTTGAAAGGGGCATGGTCGGAAATGTCGAGGCGCGAGCATTCCATCGGGCACGCGGGGGCTGACGGCTCCGCAGGAGTACTGAGAAGGTAGGTTGCCGGGATCGCCAGGAAGGTGCGTTCAAGAGTGAAGAGCGCATTTGAGGCCCTGTGGTAGTTGGTGAAGTGGGGGGGAACGGATCTCGATCGGGCAATCCGTGCCTTGCGAGAGGTTGCGTTCAGCCCGCGAGAGGTAACGAGGTTGGCTGGGACGTGGAAGCTCGGGTCGTTCCAAATGGTGTCGCTCCAAGCCGGGCGGGCCGATGTTCCAGTCGCCAGACCAAAGAGCAGCTCGCTGATCGGGGCGCGCGCCCATCCAGTCCCAGTCGGCGGCCATGCGATTGTAGATATCCTGGGACTGCGCATTCGTAATGCCAAAATAGTGTACGTTGGCAAGGCGCACCTTCATGTCTCGGTAGCTGAACGTGGAGGCAAGAACACGTCCAGGGACGACTGGTGCATGCTGCATGGTTGCGGCACCTGTCCATGCTTTTGACCAGGCAATAAGCGCGCCACCTGGAATCTCGTTGTCCGTAGCAGAGCACTCAACATCGAACTTGCCAGACACTGGCTGCGTGATATCGGTGACGTATTGATCGTCGCCGTGGACTTCCTAAACGAAAAAGACATCGACGTCTTTATGCTGTTCGGCCAGGGGGACATTTTAGGCCGAGCCCGCCGAAAGGAAGTATTCGCAAGTGTCTGCATGTTCCAAGAGACATGCTGGAACCGACCGTGCCAAGTGCCCAGAAGGCGGCCCATAGTCAAGAACGGGCTGAATATAATGTATGGTGCAAACAGCTTGGGGGGCGCGACCCACTTCCACTTCCGGAGAAAGCAGCCAAGGAGCGGCGGGAATCAATAGCAGAGTCCTAATTTCCTCGAGTAAGTGGCGTCCGCTCCAGCTCCGAGTGGTTGACCCATATCGTCGCCTTGTCGTTGGTGTCGCCCCAACGTCCCTGAGCGATTCATACCGAGTTGAAGACAATGGTGGAGGACTTCTTGACGTAGAACGGTTGACCAGCGTATTGGGGAAGACGTGCTTGAAGATCTTTGTAAAACCGTGTGGAGAGAAATTGAGGCGCACGGACCGCAAGAGGAACATCAGGATATAAGTAGGCCTTGACAGGGCCCCATGGATTCTTGATGGTGATGACCTTCAAGTTCCCAGTATCGTCGTGGCAATGGTTGAGGATCGTTTTGGCGGCCGTAGCGGCAGCAACTGGAATGCCGGCCACGCGGATGGTGTAGTTATTCTCCACGGCACCGCCCATAAGGGAGATCCGGTGCTCAGCGACCTTGGCGGCTTTGGCCAGCTCAATGACGAGGGCGTGGACCGCTGCATGCGACACGAAGACTTCGGTATTGAACCGGATGATGGTGGCGTCGCACTCCGTTGGAGGAATCTGTTTGAGGGCCGATTGGATCTCGGCTCGGGTGGTAGCAGTAGGCTGCTCTGCGAGGCCCATGCGCTGGAAAAGTCGGCGACCTGCTGTTTGAGCTCGTCGTGCTGCTGCTCGAGTCGGGATACACTCGACGACACAATGGCGACCTGAGCCGCCTGCGACGCGAATTGCGCCTGGTAGGCCTCGTCCTGTTTGGAGAGAGCTCTGGCAATGCTGAGCTCGACCTGCGAGAACTGTTTGGTGACTGCAGCAGTGGCGGCCTCAATTGCGACGACTCGGATAGCCTCCATTGCGGACTTCTTGATGTCATTGGAGAGGGCGTCACGGACCAGCGAGAGGAACTTCTCGTCGACCTGAGGCTCAAGCTTCTCGCCGCCACCAGGTGTGGCGTAGACCGACTTGTCAGCACCGTCCTGGATGCGTTGGCGCTTATCGGCACCAGCAGGGGCACCAAGTTCTTTGTAATCTCAGGCCAACCAACACACTTGCGAGAGAGACGAGAAATCTGCTGCAGCGGCAAAGCATGCACTGCGCGTGCGGCAAGAGAGAAACAATTGGAAGTCCAGTGGTGTCCGCCTGCGCTTCACACGTAGGAAGAGCCTACTGCGATAAGTTGCCCGCTCAAGCCTTGAACCATGTTGATGTTGATGTTGATGATGCTGATGTTGATGCTGCTGATGATGGTACCGACGGCAATGATGATGCTGATGATGATGATGCTGATGATGACGATGATGCTGCAGCAGCAGCTGATGATGATAATGATGCTGATGAGGATAATGCTGACTATGATGATGATACTGAGGGGGGGAGAAGAAGGATGAGGAGGAGAAGAAGAAGAAGGGGGAGGATGAGGAGGATGAGGAGGAGGAGGAAGAGGAGGAGGAGGAGAAGGAGGAGGAGGCCGACGCCAAATCTAGTCTTCGAACTAGTCACCTCTTCCCCTCTTTGTCGTCCTCCTCCGCCTGCCCTCCCTCCTCCCTTGCTCCTTTCCCCCTCTGCCACGTTGTCATGTTGGCAGGCAGGTGGGTATTGCAACATCGGGGACCAGCTTAAAATCGAGGGTATGCTGGTACGTCCAAATTCGAGGCACACGCCGTAACGGTCTGGACGGCCTACGCTTGCATCAAGCGTCCGCGCCTGTCTGCTCCCTCCCTCCCCCCTCTCTTTCCCTCTCCTCCCCCGCTTCTTGCCTCGGGCGGGCGCGCGCGCGCGCCTAAACGGGGGGGGTGTGTCGGTGGCGCAAGTCCCCTGGCCGCGCGTCCGCCCCCTCTGCCTTCTGGTCCTCTTCCCGTTCCTCCCCCCCCCCCCGTCTTCACACCTCCCCTCCCACGGCGCTTGCGTACCCATGTGGCCCCAGGACTGGTCTCAACAGGAGGCCTTCCTTATACCCTGGAGGCCACAGTTTGCTGAAAAGCTGTGAAGTCGAGGACGGACTGGCCTCTCCCCCTGCTGCTGCTTGTTGGCCCGGAGGAGGAGGAGGAGGAACAGGAGGAGGAGAAGAAGGGGGAGGAGGAGGAGGGGGAGAAGGAGGAGCAGAAGGAGGACGAGGAGGAGGGGGAGGAGGAGCAGGGGGAGGAGGATGAGGAGGAGGAGGAGGAGGAGGAGGGAGAGGAGGAGGAAGAGGAGGAGGAGGAAGAGGATGAGGAGGAGAAGAAGGAGGAGGACGAGGAGGAGGATCAAACAGGAGTAAACATCTTACAGAGTCCTGCCTCTACCATGTAAAAGGGACCTGGCGAGGCCCAGGAGAGACTACCCAATGGGCCTACCCATGGTCGGGTGCTGGCCCTTCCACAGACGATTCAAGCGACCCTGTGCATTGTCACTATGACCCTTGCACTCGCTGTTGCTGAGATTCTGCCAACGCTTCTGAGCGTGGCAAACACACACACACACTCGGGAGATAGCATGGCCTTGCCGAGGCACGAGCTGGTGACGGTTTCTTCGCACCAGTTCGGCTCGGAGGGCCTCGTCGGGGCCCGCTCCCTATGGAGGCCCTCCAAGCCTGGCCAGAGGGCGTCCAACCTCCTCGGATGTCCCGTCCGCTTCCCCGACGCCTCCACGACGCTCCACGACCCCACTACCCGTCCCACTAGTACTCGAGGCCTGTAGCGGTCCGTCCTTTACCGTGTCTACTACATCAGACGACAATGCTAGGACTTTGGCATTACATTGCAACATATTCTGGACTAGCTTAAACTCGCACAGGTATTTCTCGACGTGCCATTCGGGGTACACCAGAGAGGCTGCTCCTAGCTTGGCTCCCCTATCGGCCGCCCTGTTGCCCTGGAAATGTTTTGTGCCCATAGCCTGACGCTCGGCCACAAAGGCATGGGCCTGCATTTTTCCTATCTGGACCATCTGTAGGCCCAAACCACCTAGCTCGTCTACTAAGTGCCAGGCCCATCTCCATTGGCTGGCATGCGGGTTCGAGCAACGAGTGCACCATTCCATCCTGCGAGCAAAGCCGTCTACAACGTTTTTGTAGTCCGACCATATTCTGAGCGGCACCGTTCCAGCTTGCAAAGCCATCATGCTGCGTGCGACTCAGCACATAATATTGACTGCTCTGCTTGTGGCCGCGGCAGCGGCCCATGCATGGCGAAGATCTGTTCTCCGCTGTCAATGACTTGCGCATAGCACCACCCCGCACGTCTGATGGGGCCGTGTCTGCCGTGCAACTGTGAGCCATCAGCGTAGACGTCACCCGTGAGGATGTCTGGGGCTGTGCCTATCAGCGTGGCTCGGTCCGAGATCCCTAAGGCTGGGAGCGCTGTGCTGGAGTCCTGCACGATGCCTCGACCCCAGCGGTACTCGTTGGCAACTGTGGGTGCGCTGGTGGCCCCACGCTGCTGCACTTCTTGGTGGCCTGCTTGCCGTCTCGCGCTCTGCCGCGCTGGCCAGAAGTAGAAACGATGCTTCTCTGATCCCTCGCCGCCGCATGCGGCGCATCTGTTGCTGGAGGCGGTCCCGATTGGCAAAGAGGTGCTCTGGACTCCACATTCTTCCAACAAAGATCGTCGAGTCCAATCTCGCTGGAGCTGCTGTTCACATTCTTGCCCAACCTGCTCGTGTAGCCACCATGCGTCGGCCAGGCGCAAATCAGCACTGACCGCGCCTATGGTGAGCGAGAAAGGCGCCTGCGATTGCCAGCCAAGCTTGCGAGCCGTGGCCAAAAATGCTCCCGCGGGGCCTCGGACCAATGTCCATGGCCGTGGGGACTGCGACGGGCGAATGCTCCAGCGCTTCCAAGCGGCCGTGAGTCGGTCCGCTAGCGCTGGGTCATGGACTGCTTCCTTCCAAGCGCTGGCCGATTCCACGATGGGGCCTGCGTTGGCGACATGCGCGGGGTCCACGCCCTCGCTTAGCAAAACAAGTGGCGCTGACCGCCCTGCCACGCTGCCGCCAGAAGAACTCGCGACGGCTTGGCGCAGCTGCTGCATTGCACTGCTAACACTCTCGTGCCATAGAGGATGGAGGGCACTGTTGCTGCTGCTGTGACCAGCTTGTTCGCTTGGCCTCCAGCTTTTTTCACTCTCGCAACCGTTTTCCGAGGAGAAGGATGATGATGATGATGATAATGATGATGATGATGATGATGATGATGATGATGATGATGATGAGGAGGAGGAGGAGGAGGAGGAGGAGGAGGAGGAGGAGGAGGAGGAAGGGAGGAGGAGAGGAGTAGAAAGGGAGGGGGAGGGAGGGAGGGAGGGATGAATGGATGGAGGAGGATAAGGAGGAGCAGGATGAGAACGCCTGTTGGTGAGAGGAGCTCGTGCCCTGGGCGGCCGAGGAGGACCTCGGGTGCAGGATCCCGGGCCGACCCCCGCGTCGTCGGCGGCAGCGGCGGCGGCGTCGCAATCCTCGTCGTCGTCGTCGTCGTCGTCGTCGTCGTCGTCGGCGGCATGCGGCGACGTGAGGCGCCGCCGGCGAGAGGCGATGGCGGCGGCTCGGGGCACCGCTGGCGCGGGCGCCGCGCGCGCGGCGCTGCTCGGAGTGCTGCGGAGCTCGCCTCTCTCACTCGCCTCTCGGGTGCGCCGAAGGTGGGCCAGGAAGAGGGGTATAGGACTCCTTAATGGGGTCCGAGTAAACGGGGTCGGACGATCGCGCCGCATCGCCAGTGCATCGGCGATGCGTTGGTTACGTCGACGATGAATCGGCACCGATGGCGTGGAGTGAAATGGGCTCCACATCGGGCCGCATCGGCGTCGGCGATACGGCGCGATCCTTCGACCCTCATCTGCTCGGACCACATCTGGGAAGCCTAGAGCATCATGGTCCGAGGCGAGTGCGCGGATGAGGGGCGAGGGGGGTGGGTGGGCTGGGGATGGAGTGACACAGGGGAGCCACGAGACCTGGGAGACCTCATGGCCCCAGCCATGTTCCCCCCCTCTACTCCTCACCCCTCTCTTCGACGCCTGGCGATTTTCGGGTCATGACTCGGGCCTCTGGCGGCCGCTCGGGACGATTCGGGTACTCCTCGAACATTCTCGACGAGGCGCGGCTGCCAGAAAGCATCCCGAGGCGAGAAGCACCCCAAAGATCCAACCAACACCTCTCCCAAGAGCCAACCAACACGACCTCACCCCCCTCGTCGACGCCGGGCTGCACACAAGAGTGACCCTAGGAACGAGTGACCTTTGGCATGTGGTGCGCGGCCTTAAGAGGGCCGCGCGGGGGGCCAAACCCAAGCAATCCAAGCGCGCCAGTCCGTGCTGGGGGTGCCTCTCTGGGCCCTCACCCAAGGTCACTCCAGCGACAGGCCACTCCTGCGCGTAGGAGGGAGGAGGATCGAGGCTCAAGGGTCGAGTGCGCAGGGGTTGAGATGTGGACCATCGAAGATCGAGGGCGGAGGGTGGAGGGCGGAGGATCGAGGATCAAGGCTCGAGGGTCGAAGGCTGAGGATGCCGAGACGCCCCCGAGCCTCTGCACACCAGCTCGGCCAGCAGGAGGGCCGGCGCGCCGCGCCGGCCTTGCAGCGCCAGGGACGCCCACGCCCCCGCGCCCAGCGCCCTTCGCTCGGGCTCCGCGGGTGCCCCCGAGGGGTGCGACAGCTCACAAAGGCGCCGCCGCAGCTGCCCGCGAGCCTCCTTCGTGAGCCGGCAGGGGGGGGGATGGGGGGAGGAGGGGGAGGAGGTGGAGGGGCGAGGAGGAGGAGGAGGAGGAGGAGGAGGATGAGGATGAGGAGGATGATGATGATGATGATGAGGAGGAGGAGGAGGAGGAGAAGGCAAGGAGGCAAGGAGGCAAGGAGGTAAGGAGGTAAGGAGGTAAGGAGAATGATGGGGTGGAGAAGGTGGCAGTGGCAGTGGCAGTGGCAAGTACCATTCTGCCGCACTATCATTCCACCACTCTGCCTCTCCACAGCTCACTGCTGCTGCTAGTGCAAATGCTACTGCTCCTGCTCTTGCTGACTGCCGCTGCTGGCTCCTGCGCCCAAGCGATGGGCCACTGAGCGGCGCCTTGTGGACCGCCGCCCACGTGCGACAGCGCCTCGCGCGCGTGTGCGGCGCCGAGGCCCACCAGCTCCCCCAGCGGCTCTTCCACGGGCGCCGTGCGGGGGGGCTCCGCGCGCACGCCGCGCAAGGCGTGCAGCGCGGGCAGCGCGCGCGCGAGCGCAGCACGTTCGGTGGTCACCGCGGCCGTCGCGGAGCCGCGCCGCAACAAAGCGACGGGTCGCGCCGTTGCGGCTGCCCCCAGCTGGCGCCACTGCCCGCCCAGCTCGCACGCTGCCGCCGCAGCCGCGAAGGCCACCGCGCCCGGTGGAACGCGACGCTGCATGGCGCCGGCCAGCAATCGAACCGCCTGCCGCCAGCGCGCGCCGCGCGCACAAGCGCCAACAGCGGCGCCCAGCCCAACATCGTCAAACCGTGTCGCCATCGCGAGGATCTGGCAGGAGAGCTCCCACTCCGTGCCCCTGGCAGAACAGAGGTCTCAAAACGCCACTTCACTCAGTTTCGATCCCTTTGCCACCGGCACCCGACACCGTTTTTTCCCTGGACTACCCCCCCTTTTCTGAAAGGTCGCTCAAGCAGATCCAACGCTTTCGCTCACCATCGGGGGCAAGGGAACGCTTTCGGGAGCCAACCTGGTGCAAGCACTCACAAGGGCATTCAGCGCAACGTTGTCCAGCTCCTGCGATCTGGCCTGCAGCTCCGCCAGCAAACTAATGGCCTCCTGCCAGTGACCCCCGAGCTTCAAGGCGCTGATGGCGGCGCTTACGCCCACCAAGCTGGCCACCACTCGGCTCCGCCGAGCGTCGCGAAGAAGCTCCAGCGCCTCGGCCCAGCGCGCGGCGCGCGCGAGGGCGCACGTCGCCGCGCTGAAGCTCACCGCGTTCGGGGCTCCGTGTCCTTGGCGCATCACGCGGAGCAGCCCTGCGGCGTGCGACCAGACTGCAGTGCGGGCGCAGGCGACAATGACGGCCGTGAAGCAGGCGGTGTCTGGGCAGACCCGCGCGGTAGCGGCCTGGCGCAGCAGCTGTAGCGCGTGCCGCCAGCGCGACGCTGCGGCACAAGTGCCGCACGCGGCGCCGAAGCTGCCCGTGTCTGGCGCAGGGTGCCCCTGGCGGAGAAGGGTGTCAAGCACGGCTAAGGCAGTCAGCCAGTGTCCGGCGTGGCCGCACGCGCTCAGGGTGGCATTGTAGCTGATTGCATCAGGGTCCAGGCGCAGCTGCCCTGCTCTGGCTCGTTGAAGGCCCAGGCGCAGCACAAGAGGGGCCCAGGGCCTGAGACCCTGCAAGAGTAGGGGAAAACAAGAAGACAAACTACGAGTTGCCTCTGGCCTGCCCCTGGGCTTTCAGCCGGCCAACCTGCGCTGCAAAGAAGCCGCAGGGCCTCTTGCCACCGACCGCCCCTCCCACAGGCAGCGATTGTTGCGTTCAAGACCACGACGTCGGTGCTGCTGCCGCTGGCGCCCACATTCTCCTGGAACAGCTGGAGGGCATGCAGCCACCTGGCCTGACGCCCGCAGGCCGAGATCGCAGCGCTCGCGCCCGCCAGGCCTGGCGCGAGACGTGCGCGCAGCAGCCCGCTCCACAGCTGCAACGCCCGGCGCCACAACGCAGCCCGGGCGCACGCCTGCAGCGCCGCGGCGCTGGCCGGCCGGCTGGCTGCTGTCGCGCCAGGGGCGGCGGTCGCATCAGCCCACGCGACGGCCACTGCGGCTGCGCTCTTGCGAGTCGAGCTGGCCGTGGCCACAGCGACCGAGGCGCCTCTCCGGCGACGCTGCGCACGGCGCCCACGTGCCGTGGCCGGCGCGGGCCATGCTCGCGCGCGGTGCGAGCTGGAGCCGCAAGCGTCTTGAGCCCCGACGGGTGCGGTTCACCGTGGTGCATGAGCAACTCGCGAGCCACACCAAGCGACCCTGGACTCCGGGGAGATACAAGGCTGTTAATTTACGGCTCGCGCTCATTTGGAACTCTCCAAATGTTCTTTGGCCCCCCTCCCAACCTGCGAACGGTGAACGGAACGCCTGAAACGGTCCAGACTCGAGGTGCGCAGAAACGAGACGCGGACAACGCCTCCCGAATGATGCTCGACAGCCTATCCTGGATCTGTAGCCCAGGTCCCTCTGGCAGGTCCTTCATCCTTCCAGGACGCTGTCCTGACAAGCACGGCGAGCCACACTGGTCTGTGGCTGTGGAAGTCCCGCCCAACGGGCGCAAATAACCAGGCAAACAACATAACCAGCGCTGAATATACGTCGGAGACGACGACGCTGAGAACCAATTCCTCAAGCAAACGGTTATGTCATGATGTGCTGCCAGACCAGCAGTTTGAGATACTTTCAATGGGCACCTTCATGAAGGGCACTCTGCCAGTCTAGGTCACTTCACTTCGCGGGTCGCGCCCCACCATGCACGCTTGACCTGGCGCCCCTGCACCGCCGCCGTGCAGAAGGGCAACTTGTGGATCAGGTCAGGCAACGAGGAAACGCGAAGAGCGATTACCTCCGAGCTCCTGCGGGCGGCCTGGATGTACGAGGTCGCGCTTGCGGTCCGCGGTCGGGAACTCTTGGATAGCGTGTCGCCCCGGCGGCCCCGGCGATACGCTATCCCTTGCAACCGGATAGCGCGTCGCACCGCTCCGCGGGGTAGGACTCCGCGAAAGGCTCGGGACATGGACGCCTCGGGACCGCGACGTGGATAGCGTGACGCTCCAGAGCGCGGTGGGCCAGCACCGGCAGAGCGACACGCTACCCAAAAACTCCCGACCGTGAGCGCTGTGAGAAGCAACCGTGTGTCTAGAGGCCTCCTGGACGGGGTCCGAGTGGACGGGGTCGGATGATCCCGCCGCTTCGCCAGTGCATCACCGATGCACCGTCGATGCATCGACGATGCATCGGCGACGTCGGCGGTGTGTGGGCGAAGCCGGCGCTGAGAAAATCGGGCTCCGCATCGAGCCGCATCGCCGATGCATCGGCGATGTGACGCAATCCTCCGACCCCATCTACTTCGAACCCATCAGGGAGGCCTAGAGTGTCGGCACCTGCGAAATCGTCCCAAGCATGGGCCCCTCAGTACAAGGTTTCCGACGGACGAGCTCTGGGCCGCGGTCCGGGTTGACTCCACAGAGCGGGCACGTTCTGTGGCAAATCATGGGAACCTCCCATGCCATCTTTAGAAGAAAGAAAAAGCTATTAACATCAACTTTTGGCGCTCCGCGCGGATTTCTTGGATCTGCGCTGGACCTCCCTCCCTGGCGCGCGGAGCGCGCCAGGGGCGGTGGCAGAGGCGCCGCCGGGGGGGCCAGCGCGGATCCAAGAAATCCGCGCGGAGTTTCAAAAGTTTCTGTTTATGGCGTTTTTTCTTCTTCGAATCTTGCTGGCTCTTGCGAGTCGACACTAACCGACAGTCGTCGACGCGCTAATTTGCGCTAAGTCATCGCTTTCTCATCGGCTGCCAGACGCCAGCGTACGCTAGTGCACTCTACAAATGGAAGCCCGAGCGTAGGAGGAGCTAGGGGTAGGTAGGTGGGATGGTCATTGTTGTCATTGCAGCTCTGACGCAGCATTTTTGGCTCCAGTCTGGATGGCCAGCAACGGCCAATCTCCCTTCCCAAGGGGGGAGAAGCCTTTATAGCTGCCAGACGCCAGCGTAGGCCAATGCACCCTGAAGATGGACGTCCAAGGGGATACGAGGCTCCCACGAGTTCCTCCCGAAGGCGAGTGTGCTGGCTGGCGGGCCCAGGCGGCCCGATGGAACGCACACGTGCGCGTGGGAACAACTATGGTTGCCGTCGGCGGCGCGGGGCGCAACCGCGGGGAGCCACGAAGGCTCCGGCCCCCAAGAGGCCCCCAAGAGGCTCACAAGAGGCCTCTAAACTCTCCCCTAGAGGCCCCCGGGAGCGCTTCGAAGAGACCCCAAGGAACACCCATGAGGACTCTGACCCACGTCAGCGTCGTCGTCGTTGCCGCCGCCGCCGCTGTCGTTGTTCCCCTTCGGGATCGGCGGCACCAGCCGTAAGGCCTTCGCAATCTGGTCGACGTCGGCGGCGCGGGGCGCAACCGTCGGGAGCCACTGAAGGGGCCCTGGGACACACAAATAAATACACACAAATAAAACAATTCCCGATATTTTCCTATATTTTCTGGGTTTTTGTCTTCCCCCCCCACTCCCCATAGTTTCCCATATTTTCTGGGAATCGCCGATTAATTGTGTGTGTGTGTTTTTCCCTCCTGAGAAGAGGAGAAGACGACATGCAAAGGAACATTCGACGGTCCGCGCGGACCTCTTGGATCTGCGCTGGGCCACCCTGGCGCCGCTTCCGGCGCCGCCCCCTGGCGCGCTCTGCGTGCCTGGGAGGGGTGTCGGGCGCAGATCCAAGACATCCGCGCGGACCGTCGAACATTCATGTTTATGCTGTCCCCTTCCTCTGAATCTGGCGGCCTGATCTGGACATTTTCTCCAGAGCTCGTGCGGTGCCTGGTGAGCTCGGCGGGCTGGATCTGCAGGACAGCAAGCTTGCGCGAGTCGGCCAGAGCAGCACTTTCATTACCCACATCGCTCAGAGGTCGTTTCTTCGCTCTTCCCCAGGGGTTGTCTTGCAACGGCACCGTCGACACAGGTCGCCCCGGCTGGGAATGGGCTTCGCTGTGTTCGAATGCGGTCCTCGACTGAAGAGGGAGGGAAGTAGCCAGCTTACCCGGGGGCAGAACCCGATTAGGAGTGTCAACAGCGTAGTGTTAATTCACTGTCACATTATACATTTCACTGTTAAGAGATCCCTTGCCCGAAGAGTGTCGTACCTCGTTGCGTTCTCCCCCCCGAAGCTCTCCCAGCGTCCTCACACCCCCCGTGGGGGGCAGGTCCTGGGCACGGCTGGGCGCGTGCCGCACCAGACAACAGTCGGCACGACCCTGCGCCGACAGGAGGAGGAGGAGGAGGAGGAGGAGGAGGAGGAGGAGGAGGAGGAGGAGGAGGAGGAGGAGGAGGAGGAGGAGGAGGAGGAGGAGGAGGAGGAGGAGGAGGAGGAGGAGGCACTCAGCGCATATGGGCTGGATGGTCGTCGAGACGGCAGAGCAGGAGCCCAACAGAAAGACCAGCCCTGCCCCACGACCCTGGAAGGGTAAGCCTACACGAAGAGCAGAACATCCACCCGCATAGCAATCCCTCCGGCACGCGAAGCCGCTCAGCAAACGCACCCAAAGGAGGAATCGAGCGGGGCAGGGCTGTTTCGTAAACGCCCGAGGCCGTTCAGTAGACGCCAACTATCGGGTTTGGGTGGTTTGTCCTCCCCTGACTACGGGCTTTCCAGGGAGCCCTCGCAGACGGTGGTCTGATCGTGGCTGGCAGCTGCTCCACAGCACTGCGCTCCCCAAGGGAATTGCCTGCGAACGGCGTGGCCAAGTCTGGCGAGACGAAAGCAGATACAGGAGGAGCTCGACCACCAGAAACCTGCCACAAGAAACCCAACCCTGAGACCGCAGGACGTCCATTGAATTTTGGTGTGGGAGCGTCACGTTTTCCATCGCAAAACCATCGAAACCAAAGAAACTCAGGGCACCGTGGAGGCAAGCATGGTGTTTCTTGGCATGGGTCTCCACTGTAACCAAATCTGGCGAGACGAAACTCGCAGACGATCTCTCGCCGATGCTCCGTTCTCATCTCCAGACTGACTGTATCACCAACCATCTTCTCTGGCCAATCCCGCGATCTGATATATTGCCACGGTTCGAACAGCTCCGACAACCCCATTGACCACATGCCAATCACAACATCGGTTTTGTTGATAGCGCTATCGAGTTGGATCGATCATGCAACCACAGACCCCGTGGTCGGCTGAAAGGAAGCATGCGCCACCTGCCAACAGAGCCTCAAACTACGACGTTGAGGTGCAACAGCCCAGTCCGTGTGCCTCGAGGTCCCTTGCGCCACACTGGCGGAGGATTCAGCTCCGCACTGCCAGGCCGCTGAGGCCACTGCTTGTCGAGAACCTCCTCGATGCCGTCTAGCATCGCGCGGTGGTGCGCGAACACGATGAACTTCTGGTCACCTTAGGGATCGGAGAGAGCTGCGAGAGGGGGTGGCGGAACGCTGGTGCGGTCTTGGGGCCGCGGCCCGCTGGCTGCATGGCCAGCCTCCTCTCGGGTCGAGGCCGCAGGAGCCACGATCCTGCCGCCGCGGGCCTGGCAGCACCCAGGCTGGACTCGGCCCTGATACTCCCCCTTTTCTTCCACACCCTCCGTGTTTGCAGCCGAAAATTTCGCGAGAGTCCAAACCTCCCGCGAAAAAGTCGCGAGAGTTCAGGCCTCCCGCGACAAAACTACAGTCCAGGCCTCCCGCGGAAAAATCGCGGGAGCCCAGGCATCCCGCAAATGATTCGCAAGAATCCTCTGCACCGTGCACTGTTCCCCCTGGGCTACCTCGCCCCCGTGAAACCGCGGAGGAGGAGGAGGAGGAGGAGGAGGAGGAGGAGGAGGAGGAGGAGGAGGAGGAGGAGGAGGAGGAGGAGGAGGAGGGGGAGGGGGAGGCGGAGGAGGAGGAGGAGGAGGGGGAGGAGGAGGAGGAGGAGGAGGAGGAGAAGGAGGAGGAGGAGGAGGAGACACCCTGGACCGACCGACCTTGGCATCTCCCGGGGGGCCGGTGTCTGCTCCCGCCCGCCGTCGCCAGCGGCACCGCCCTCGTGCTGCCTTTCTGAAGGGGCCCAAGGACACACAAATGAATACACACAAATAAAATTATTCCCCATATTTTCCTATATTTTCTGGGTTTCTGTCTTCCCCCCCACTTCCCATATTTTCCCATATGTTCTGGGGAATCGACGATTAATTGTGTCTGTGTGTTTCTTTTCCTTCTGATTTTCCGCGGGCTTCCGCCGCCCCTCCGCCGGGGGAGAGATGCACGGCAGCAGGTCGGGCGGGTCCCCCTAACAGGCGGGTTTTGGGCGAAAAACCAAAAGTAGTCAAACAATGATCAAACATGGTGGACAACATTGCCGAACAGCGCCCCTATTTCTTTAAAACTGTTTTTGAATATTCCTCCTGTAGAGGGGCAGGCCCGACTTCAGAGAAGGCAGCGGGCTTCCTGGAGGGGACCGGCCCCTGCTCATAGACGCTCCACGGGAGGCTTCCCAGAAGGCAGAACGGCGCCCAAGAGGGGGGGGTGCCTTCTTCGAAGGCCCCCCTCTTCGCCCCCCTCAATTCGGCGGCGAGCGATGGGGGGAAGTGAGAAGGGGCGGGCCTTCTCAGAAGGCTCGGAAGTCCCCAGCCTTCTCAGAAGTTTCCGAAGCCTTCCCCGAAGACACAGAAAACTTCGCAAAGGCGCGAGGGCTTCTGAGAAGCCCCGCCGCGCTCTGAGAAGGCCTCCTCCTTCTCACCTCCCCCCTCGCTCGCCGCCGATCCACTTCCCGCGCGCCGCCGATCCTCTGCAATACCGCGGGTGCCTCGACTTGTCGGCCGCCCAGAGAAGAAGCCGGGCCGGACGAGAATGGGGGTGCTCGTGCACGGGGGGGGGGGATCGCGAACCAGCTCATTTGGACGCCCGACATGGGTACGGAAAAAATGGGTACAATGCCCAACAACAAGCGTTGTCCCAAACCAACAGCGGCCGCAGTTGGGCAGGCGGCCTTCTGTCTCAAATGGACACAGGCCGCGGTGGCGTGGACAGCGAATCCGGTTCAGAATGAGCAGGAACTCCTGTTGGGCATTGGGCCCATTCTTTCCGTGCCCATTTCGGGCGTCCAGAGATCACGCCGCTGGCTTCCCCGCTGCCTCCCGGCGCCGGAGGCGCCCACGTCTCGCAGAAGGTGCCCGGCGGCGGGGCCCGAAGCCAGCTGCACGCAGCAGACTTCGGACCCCTCCCTCCACCAGCCCCCCCTTTCGTCCGCTCCTCCTCCTCCTCCTCCTCCTCCTCCTCCTCCTCCTCCACACCCCCTCCAGGAGGAGGAGGGGTGGAGAGCTCCACCCCACGTCCACGACCTGGGACACAGGACCCCTCCACGAGCGGGGACAGTCAGCTCCGCGGACGACCCTAGGACACAGGACCCCTCCCACGGCCAGCTCGCCTCGCCTCGCCCCCCTTTCGTCCGACCCGAGAAGAACGCCCGCCGCGGCAGCAAGCTCTGTGGCCCCCCCCCCCCTACGCTATGCCCTGCAAGCGGTTAGCGTGTTGCTCCGCGACGCGGTGCGGGAGGTCGAGGAAAGCTCGGGCCGTTGACGCCTCTGGGACTGGGACGTGGACAGCGTGTCGCGCCGCAACGTGGTGGGACAGAACCTGCGGAGCGACACGCTAAGCCACACCTCCTGACCTTCTCTCGGCTGTACGTCAGAGCGACCCTAGGCAAGAGTGACCTTTGGTGCGCGGCTTCTGGGGGGCGCGAAGGGGCCAAACCCAAGCGCGCATGCTGCTGCCATCGCACCGCACTCGGCGATCGGGAGCCCCAGTGGGCCCGCACCAAGAGGCAAAAATCACTCTGGCGAAGCGTCGTTCTCACGTGCAGTCGAGCATCCCGCCCCCCGCCTGCCGAAGCGCGAGAGAGCGCCCAGCCGGCCAAGGCCCCGCGCCCGTTCGCGTGCGTGCCGTGCCGCGTGCCGAGCCCCAGGCCTGCGCTGACGCACGGCCTCCTCCACCTCTCTTTGGGGGCGGTGGTCACAGGGGGAGGATGTCCGGGGCCCCAAGATCGTCCGGTGACGGACCGCGTGGCACGACCTCGGGATTCCCAAGGAACTCGCCGCGCGGGCCAGGTCCGTGACCGCACGGTCTTCTGGGACCTCGGGAGGCCCCGGTCGCCCGAGACGGCCTCGGAGAACGGCCCGAGTCCTAAAGCCGTGCGGTGACCTCGAACCCCCACTGATTCCCCACGCAGTGTGGTCACTACACCGTTTGGGGGTCCCCGACGATGGTCGGGTGCAGGGCGGGTCGCGCTGGAAGGCGGGGTACAGCCATCGCGCTACCAGCAGGAGCGCCACATAAGGAAGGAAGGCGCCTTTCTGGCCACGGCGGGCCTCGGCTGGGAGAAAGTTCCCCGACACAGATCTTCGGAACTTTCCCTTAAACCAGAGCCTCTCCTGAGCCCAAAGTGGCTCTTGCTTCAACGCCGTTTCGGTACGAGTGGCCTCCGAGCCTTGGGCTGCACCACGCGCGAAATCGTGCATCCCTCCTGCCCTCGGCTCCGAGTAGATGGTCTGTGCAAATAATGGTTCTTGAACTCTGTTGGACATTCCCAATCGTAGTCTGTTAGCCGCCCCCTCTCCCTTGTTTCCCCCTCCGCAGTCACTTGGGCTCGAATCGGCCCCACCACACCCTCCCTTTTTTTGGGAGGGGTCGATCATGTTTGGCGTTCCCTGGACCTAGCAGTTCGGGGGACTTCAGAGGCTGCAGCTTATGTAGGGAATCTTTGGTGCATCAGAGCACCGCTCATCCCCCTCAGCACCACCTCAATGGAACAGATGTGCGATCATTGTCTGCTGTTGTTACATATGTGTATGTATATGTACATCTACACACATTCACACATACAAACATGTATCTGTATTTTGCACATACATACATCTGTGTATAACATCTGTATATACATGCATGTTTCAAGCGCTGCTCGCTCGGTCTCTTCTGTACTAATCCACCGCCGTTCCGTGTACTCCGCCTGCCCTCCTCAAAGCTTTTCAACCTTCACCCCCTCCACCAGACTGGCTCTGAGAAAATGGTCTGTGTGAATAGTCTTTGTTTGTTGTTGTGATGGGCCGTGGGAGGCTGGCCAGGGCATTCCGGAGAGTCTGGATGACCCTCGCTCTCGATGCCAAGCTGTACCGAGCACCCGACTTTCCTCCCCTTCCCCCTCTCCCCCTTCACGCAGTGAGGACCCCGAAAACGGCGTGCGGCACGAGCCTGCAAGCAGCAATCTGCTCCGGCTGGAGGTCGGAACGGCCAAACCCGATTCAGGCAGCCACGCGTCTTCTGTCTTCTCTCCGCGTCTTGAGGCTCTTCCCGCCTCCCTCCTCCACTCTCTTCCTCCATCCCCCCTCTCTGGAGACTTGGGGACCTACACGGGGAGCTCCCGAATGATCTGAGGCCCCGATCGCGGACTCACAGATGGGCGGCAATCTGAGGCCTTCGTCAAACTTCGAGGCCCCAACTTTTCGGGGGTTTCTCGGAAGGTTTCTGGTGGGATTTTCAAACATAGTGCGGTCTTTAAATATGGTGCGCCGGAGCCCCCCGAAAACTTGCCGAGTTGGCGTTTTTTCGGGGGTTTCCCCCTGGAGCTTGGGCTGGCTGGAGAACCTCCGAAAACCTTTCGAAAACCAGCCGATTTGGGGGATTTTAAAATTTTTGTTCGAGGGTATCCGGGGAGGGGTTTCAGAAGAAATATAGTTTTTCATTGTGGGGGTCCGACCCCCAAGAAAAACATGCGAACAAAAACATTGTTTTTTTTTTTCTTTCTGGGGGGGGGGGTCAGAAATACTATTGTTTTTAATTGTGGGGCCCTGGAACCACCCGGAAAAATCAATTAAAAACCTAGAGTTTAAGGGGTTTCCGGTTTGTTTTTTTGGGTGGGTGGGCCAAAAATAATATTGATTTGTATTGTGGGGCCCCAGAGCTCGCCGACCCCCCCCGAACAAATTACTGAGTTTGGTTTTTTTCGGGGGTTCTTCGGGGGGGTATTTTCCAGGTTTGCAGAAATAGTATTGGTTTAACTTGTGGGGCCCCAGAACCCCGCGAACCCCGCCCGAAAAGCCACCAAACCGTTTTTTTGTTCGGGGGTTCCCCCCCGGGAGGAACCTTCGAAAAACTACCGAAGCAAAAACCCCTTGTTGGGCACCTCGGTCAAGCACGTCGAGCACGTACTCCTTGACGTCCGGCAGCTTGATCTCCACCAGCTTGGTGAAGATAGAAAAAGAGAATATCGGCATAAAGATAAACTTCTGGCGCTCCGCGCGGATTTCTTGCATCTGCGCTGGACCCCCTTCCCTGGCGCGCGGGGCGCGCCAGGGGCGGCGCCAGAGGCGCCGCCAGGGGGGGCCAGGCGCCGATCCAAGAAATCCGCGCGGAGCGCCAAAAGTTTATCTTTACGGCGATTTTTCTTCTTCGAGAAGAGGGCGGCGAGATCTGCACCGTCGGCGAGATTCTGCATGGCCTTGCGGATCTCCGTCGCAATCTTGTTGTTGCCAGGCTCGATGGGCACCTGCCGCCGGCGGCCGAATTGTTTCATGGTCAGGGGCGCTTTCTGCACGGCTCCGTCGGCGCCGTTGCTTCTCCCTCGCTCTGTGTGCTTCCCTTGAGGGCTCTCACCGTCCGGAGGGGGGTGCTCCTTCGCGTGGCCAAGCTGCTTTCTGTCTGACATGCCCCCGTCGGCGGACTCCATTCGTGCCTTGGGTGCCCTCACTCCCCGCGCCCATGCACTTCGCCCACAAGCTTTCGCTGTCTACCCTGCGCGCGTGCTGCACTTCCCGGCATCCTCGCGCGCCTCTTTTGCGTCTTCCCCGAGCCGCTTGCTGGATGATTGCTGCTCGCGCGGGGAATCTCTTTGGGACTCGCTTGCCATCGCTTTTGGACGTCCGTGCCCCGTGCACTTCTGCGGTGTCGTGCGGAGTCTTTTCCCCCAAAAGATGGTCCAACGTGCTCCCGGACGGTCTGGACCTTCTGGCGCTGGCCTCGCCGAGACGAGTGCCCACGCTGGAGCGATGCCAAATCGTACAGGGCAATTTTTACTACATGGGATTATTTTTTAGAATATAGGATTTTAATACATGACTAATGTATGAATGAATTTGTGCATGAACTCATCGTTGCTTTTAATACTAAATCCTGCATTTTTAATAGATGATCCGCACGCGGAACATGTATTCAAAACGGCACTGTACCATCCTCATCCTGATACGCCTGGTGCACATCCCGGCTCTTCCTCTTCGCGTGGGTTCTCGTGAACAGAATGGAACTCCGTGCTCTTGAGCAGGCATGTCGAATGTCATTTCGGCCGCTGGGGCGACTTTGCGATACTGCACCTCGTCTTGGTGCATGTTCTGATGTGGCCTTCTTCCTCTGGGACCTTCACGCTGTCTCTCGAGGGCTGTCGTTTTTGTCCGAGCGGTTCCACGCCAGGAGCGCCTCTCCCCCCTGGAACGCGTTTCTTTGTCTCGGGGCAGGGGAGCGGCGGGGTGGGACAGGAGGGTCCTTGAAGGGCCGTCGGTGGGGTTCGGCGGCGAGCGAGGAGGGGAAGTGAGAAGGAGAAGGCCTTCTCAGAAGGCGGCGGGGCTTCTCAGAAGCCCTCGCGCCTTCTGAGCAGCTTTTTGTGCCGTCGGGGAGAGCTTAGAACACTTCTCAGAAGGCCGGGGGGCTTCCGAGGCTTCTGAGAAGGCCCACCCCTCCTCACTCTCCCCCCGCGTTAGCCGCCGAGGGGTGCGGAGCATCACCCAAGGTAAGCGCGGCATTCAAAGCACGGCACGCGCGGCACCGCGCGCACAGCACATGTTTTCCGGAAGACTGCTGGGAGTCCCGAATCCGAGACGAGTGAAGACGGGGGATTCTTTCTTCGCAAGACACCACGGGTGACACAACCACATCGCGAGTCAAAAGGTCGCTAGACGAACCGGGAACTCCGCACAAACCGACCTGCAACTGGCAAACTCATGCTGCGAACCGTGGCCTGAGCAACACATCGACAATGCAGTTGCGACAGGAGGGAGGAGAGAGGAGGACAAAGGACGAGGAGGAGGAGGAGGACAAGTAGCAAGATGCAGCAGGGACCAGCCTCAAATCGAGGATATGACGATACGCCCTAAATCCCACCAGCCCTCTGGGCGTAGGTGCTCTAGGGCGGTTTCTCTTCCGACCCCTCCCTCTTCCCCTTCGGGGATGGGTTTACCCCTCGTCCTACCTCCTCCCCTGGATCTGGAGGGGGGGCTTCGCGAGCGATCAGAGCATCGAAGATAGCCCAAGATGGCTCTAGGAGGGCCTCATAAAGCCCAATATGACCTCCAAGATGGCTCAAGATAGCCCAGGATGGCCCCCACGATGCTCCAAGAGGCCGCAAGACCGCTCCAAGACGGCTCCGAGTGGCCACGGAGCCTCCCCAGGAGGCTGCCAAGAGGCCCAAATCCTTCAACCCCCTAGAGGCAATCAATGATTTTTGCCTTCTCGCCTCTTCGCTTCCGATAGCCTTCCGAGGCCTCAAGACAGCTCCAAGGGGGCCCCTGCGGGTCCAAAAAGAAGCCCAAGAGAGCCCCAAGACGGCCCCAAGAGCGCCCCAAGAGGGGCGAGGGAGGACCGTAAATGAAGCTCCCATCTTTTTTGATCGATCTCCTCTAAGATGGCCGCAAGAGCGCTCCCAAGGCTCCCACGAGCGCCTCAAGAGGGCCCCAAGAGGCGCCCAGGAGGCTCCAGGAGGTGCCCAAGAGGCCTCCAACGAGCTCCCAAGAGACTTCTAAGAGGCCCCGAGAGGGCTTCCCGAGCCACCCAAGACGCTCCAAGAGGCACCCTGGACCGCCAAGAGGCCCCAAGACGCTCCACGAGGCATCCAAAAACTTCCAAGAGACTCTGAGAGGAAACTCGCCTCGGCATCGATCGTTTCTGGATGGGCTGGTGGGGTTACTTTGGTCGTGGCCGCGAGCGAAGAGCGCAGGCGGCGAGAGAAGTTGTCCGGGCCTACGGGCAAACCTAATTAGCTGCAGGGCGCAACTCAGATCGGCCGGGCCTCTGGTGGGGTTACTTTTTTTGATCTGCGGCTCCAAGGACGATTCCAGAGAGCGGGTCGTATCGAGAATGGGGCAGCACGCAAGATAATTGCCAGCGGGCCAAAAGCCAACGCCGGAGTGCACATGCACAGAACAAAATGAACTAAGTTCAGGCAGACGCATCTTAGCGTCGAAATGCGAGGAGTCGCCGAGACGGCGCCAGCTCAACACGACAAAATATATTCATGGGCCGGTACAAAGCGAAACCCGACCAGCCCCAATATAAGTCGTCGTCTTCAGGGAGATGCATCTTAGCGTCGAGCATGTGAGGTGTCGCCGAGACGGCGCCAGCTCAACAGGAGGAGAGAGGGCGGCGACGAGGGGAGGGAGGGGAGGAAACCAGGCCTCACTCACAGAACACCTCACGTGTTCGAGTCTCACTCACGGAGCGCTCGAAGCGGGTTCCACTGAACCAGGCACCTGAGGAAAAGACGTGAGGACCCAACATGGCGAGGTCGGAAAGGAGGCCAGGCGACACTGACTGACTCTGGTGGGGTTACGCGAAACGTCAAGAATTGACCTGCTGCCTGTCGAAGGCGCTGGCGGGGGCGGACAAACTCGGCCCCCCTGCGGCAAACAGAAACAAGCAGATCCGAGGGCCGAGGGGAGACGTGGAGGAGGGGAAGGGGCGAAGAGACAGCGAGGGTTCAAGATCCGATCTCAGGGCGAGCACCGCAATCTCCACGCGCGGCTGAGTGACGATGGGATAATGACAGGCGACGCTGAGCCATTAGCCATCCAGCTGGAACTTTTCCCTGTGGACTGCCATCGGATGCTCTGATGCGTCCTGCTGAAGCCACGCGTTGTTCAAAACACGACTTGTCGTGCCGAAGTCACTTGCTGGCTGGCTTGAGGGCCCACCACTTCTCCTCCACCGCAGCCCGCGCGGCTGCCTCGTCACCGCACAGCCGCCAACTGGCGTGCGCGACGGCCAACCCCCTCCGCTCCGCTGCGGCCCGCACGCTCATTCCGCTCCACCGCGGCCCGCGCGACCGCCCCGTCGTCCCACGGCGGCCATCTGGCGTGGACGAGGAGGCCGCTGCCGCCCACTGGCGTGCTCGATGGCCAGCCTGCTCTGCTCCACTGCGCCCCCCCCCGATCTTCGCGTGCTGGCGTGCTCGGGGGCCTGCCTGCCATGCCAAATCGAAGTCTGCGCGACCTCGCCGCTGCCCCGCAGCCGCCCGTTGGCGTGCCCGAGGGGTGGCCCGCACAGCTTTGCCGCGGCGTGCGCGACCGCCTCGTCGTCCTGCAGCCGTGCGCTGGCCACGGCCAGACCTTGCCCGTCCTGCTGCACCGTCGCCCACGCGATCGCATCGTCGTCCTGCATTCGCTCGCTGGCGCGCTCGAGGGCCAGTCCTCTTTGCTGCATGGCCTGCAATGCGACTTTCAATGGCCCGGGAGCACAAATTTAGCTCCTGGTACGGGGGGGCGCCCCTGAGCCCCCCTGCTGCCATGTTGGTGCTTTCTCGCGGCGTCCACGCTGCGCGCCACCAGCCACGCTCTCGCGTGTTGGGCAGTCAATCCGAACTCGGACCCTTGAGGGTCTTCCAGGACGCCGTCGGGTGCGTGCGCTGCGGATCGCTGGAGTTGCCCCGCGCCCGTTCGCTCTACGCGCGCGCGCGCGGGGCCAAGCTGAAAAGATGGCTTCGGTGAGCATCCCTGCTGCTCGCCTGCCTTCGGCACAAGGCGGGCGAGCCACATGCGCGCGGGAACATGTGCCCGCCGTTGGTGGCGTTCTGGTGGGCGCGGGCGGGGAACGCGGAGGTTTGGGGGCCCTCTGGGGCCCTAGATCTCGGGTGGAGCCAGTGCGCGCGT
Organism: Prorocentrum cordatum; assembly: GCA_963575745.1. NCBI lineage: Eukaryota > Dinophyceae > Prorocentrales > Prorocentraceae > Prorocentrum > Prorocentrum cordatum. The sequence continues at coordinate 464,770 of CAUYUJ010021871.1, read as the reverse complement.
GGGTGCTGGCCCGAGCACCGCTAAGGGTGACGAGTGCTGCGGCTGCCCATGCGAGCTGTGTAGCTGCGACGAGCGCCGCCCTCCTGTGTGCTCCGACAAGGTCGCGCACCATCTTATTACGCGCGACCCAGTTCTCGGATTCAGCGCTCGCCATCTTCACATGGGTGCTAGGAGTGCGCTGCGCTGGCTCTGTGCCAATGCACAAACAGATGGTGTGCGGCAACCCAACAGCAGAGCTGTTACGGTAAAACACGGCTGCGGACGTACTGGTGAAGGAAACGACGCCATTGCTCAGAACATTTTGGATCATGGTGATCAGCTGCGCGCTTCGCACGAGCATGTACACGTGGCCGCTGCTGTACGCCCAGGGGTAGTCCAACCAGCGCGTCGCCTGGTTCACTGGCCACGCTGTGAGTGCTCGCCAGGTGGCCCGCAGCTGTGCCGTCTGTGTGAATGCAGTCGGGGACTGCCTGCGCCTCCGCAGTGAGCATGAGATGGCTCACGGCGCGGGAAGCTTCCACGCACCGACGACGCCCTGCAGAAGCTGGGGGACGGAAGCGATCACACCGTCTCTTACACTCCACGGCAACGTCGACGCCGCTCTTGATGGGTCCCTTCTTCATGTTCAACCGTCGTCCTCCGTCGTCCTCGCCGTTGTCTTCCTCCTGCTCCTTCCCTCCCTCGTCGTTGCCGTCGTCCCTCCTCTTCGTCGTCTTCCTCCACTTTGTCTCTCCCCGTCCTGCTTTGAGTTTTTACCTCCTCCTCGTCCTTCTCCTCCGCCTTCTCCAACGCATACCTCATCATAGTCTTCCCTTTCCGCTTCCAAGCTTTCATGTGGGGGATAAAAAGGGACAAGCGACATATGGCAAGGCACTGTGACCCGACGCACCAGGAACTCCCAGATCACAACCAGTCCCAACTCATAATGTTTATATGGGCAGTATTGTGTACGCATGCATTCATCATGACACACATGCGTATACGTGTGGAAACATATTTGTGTAGGATGTTCAGAGGAGACGTCCATGGGATAGTCCACAATAGCGAAGGGCTACCAAAAACGGTGGCCGCGCTCTGGCACGAATACTATCGTTCCTCGTGCAAGGGCACATGAGTTGGGGGTAGCCGTGGGGAGAGCTTACATTTCACAAGCGGCATGGGCGACCGAGGGAAACAACGTGTGGGCAATAGCGACAAACAAATGCGAAAGACCTGTCGGCCACCGCCCCAAACCCGACATTGCTCTGGCACAGGCACAAGAAGGAAGTGGGGAGGAGAAGGGGGAGGAGGAGAAGGAGGAGGTGGAGGAGGAGGAGGAGGACGAGGAGGAGGAGGAGGAGGGAGGAGGAGGGAGGAGGGAGGAGGCGGACGAGGGCGATGGGGACGTGGGGAGGGAGGTGTGGGAAGTGGTGTGCGTCGCGACGCGGAATAAAACGTTCGTGGCGTAGGAGGCTGTGGGCGGGGCTCCCTCTGGGGCGCTGGGGGCGCGGGGGTGCTCGGGGCAGAGAGCCACGGGGCGGGGGTCCCACTCTGGCGCTGGGGGCACGGGGGGGGGGGTCGGGGGTCCCACTGGGGCGCTGGGGACGTGGCGTGCGCCTGGGGTGCCCTGGGAGGGCCCTGGGAGGGCCCTGGGAGCTCTGGAATCGCCACGGAGTGCCTGGCGCGCCCAGGGGCGCCCTGGGCGGCTGCTAAATCACCGTGGCGTGCGCCTGGGGTGCCCTGGGAGGGCCCTGGGAGGGTCCGTGGCGTGCGCTGGGGTGCCCTGGGAGGGCCCTGGGAGGGCCGGAGGAGGGGGAGGATGAGGAGGTGGAGGAGGCGGAGGACGAGGAGGATGAGAAGGATGAGAAGGATGGGGATGAGGAGTAGAAGGAGGAGGGGGAAGAAGAGGGAGAGAAGGGAGTGGAGGACCAAGGGGTAGAGGAGGAGGAGAGGAGGAGGAGGAGGAGGAGGAGGAGAGGAGGAGGAGGAGGAGGAGGAGGAGGAGAGGAGGAGGAGGAGCAGGAGGAGGAGGAGGAGAGGAGGAGGAGGAGGAGGAGGAGGAGGAGGAGGAGGAGAAGCAGGAGGAGGAGAAGGAGGAGGAGGAGGAGGAGGAGAAGGAGGAGCAGGAGGAGGAGGAGGAGGGAGAGGAGGACGAGGAATGGGAGGAGTCCAACCCTCTACCACAGGCTCATCGACGGGCCGAAATCCCACCTTCTGGCGCCGAAGTGGGGGAAGCTCATGCAAGACGTCGGCCTTCTTACGCCGGATCATAACGGAAGACGTCAACATCAAATTCAGCTCGTTCGCGTTCCTCGCGCCCGTGATCTTTTTGAACACCTCGGGGCTGGCGGCATTTTGTCAGGGCAAGCAGGTGGCGATGGGCGGAGTTCAAGCATCCACTCTGGATGTCGAAAGCAGTGCTCCAGCCAAACCTGTGAGCCTGCTTCCCATCCTCAGCCATCTCCGCTCGTTCCTCACAGCGCGCCTCATTAACCTCTCGGAAGCAAGCCCTGCGGCCTAAAGGGGATGCAGTGGCGAGCGATGTAGAGAGGTTCCTGCTGGAAGTTCAATCAAAGCACACAAGATACAGTGGCCGAGAGGGGATCGAGCACGTCAACTGCAAAGTGCACGCCAAGATCTCCATGAGATAAAGGATCGCAAAGCGGACTGGCCCGTCCGTGGCACATTCCTCATCTAACACGCTCACCACAACGGAACGCGGCGCTCGCAAGGGCACGCGGGAGACAGCGGAGACCAGCAATACTTGCAAACACACTCTATGCGCTAGATGTCTGGCAGATAAAGAAGCCGAGATCAACGAACGAAAACTCCCAAGGTTCCCTATCTGCCCGCTGGGCAGCCCTCACCGTCAACAGCGTGACGAGAGCGCCGGCCGACCGAAGAGGCAGAGGAGCCGACCCAGAGCTCGGTCTGCTTCAGGCTCGCCCGCCCCCCGCTCTCTGATGGACAGCCTATCGGCCGTGCAGGCGGTCCCGCCGTCGATAGGATATGCTCCAGCCGAGGAGCGCTGGCACCTCGGGGCAAGGCTTAGGTCGGGCAAGTCCCCCTAAAGGCGGATTTTGGGCGAAAATTTCGAAATACTCCAAACGTGCTCAAAAAAAGTTATTCCCAAATGCTAAAAAAATCGTTCCCATACTATTTTTGAATCTTCCCCCTGTCGAGGGACACGCCCGACTTAAGGCAAGGCCCCCAAAGGGTCATGGGCCTGGCTTCTTCCCAGCCTCCTCCGTTGCCCCCCCCCCTCTCGGGATCCACCAACAAGGGGGGGTGACCCTGAGAGGGAGGCATGAGTTCGATCCGCTGATGCACCGAACTGCCACAAACAGATGCCCCCCGCATGCCCCGCCTATCGGCAACTGTCGGGAGCTGCCGGCGGCTGGGGGGCATCTGTTTGGGGCGGTTCGGTGCAGAAGCCGATCGAACTCACACACCCCCAGGGCCCACCTCCCCCCTCTTTTGCAGGATCCCCAACCTCCCTCCCCGCCTCCTTCACTCCTGCCTGTCTCGTCCTTGCCACCTTCATTCCCTCGCTCCTATCTGCCTCCTCCCGCCGCCGGCTGTTCCCCATCGGGCGCGAGCAAGGGTGCTCCCGCTGGGGCAATGGACGTAAGGAGCCATCGCGGGGTGTCCAAGACACTGCATGAGGTCCGAAGCGGCGCGTCGACGGCGAGGCCGTCGCAAGCCATCGCAGGCGCCTGCGACATGTGAGGGTCCACCGGGAGGCTCCATGCCCCAGGCCCTTCCCACAACTACCCTGGTAAAGCGGCGGTCCCAGAGGGGCCTTGCAGCAGAGGCAAAGGCAACGGCACTGGCAAGAACATGTCGGAGGTTGTCAGATGGTCCTGGCCCACGGTGCCCCGAACTTTTTGCATTATTTTGGAACTGCCGGGGCCCTTTCGGCCTCTCGTGCTCTGGAGGCCATCTGGGCCTCCATGGCCTATATGGGAACGCTAGGGTCTTCTTGGGCCAGGGTACCGCTCCCACAACGCCCGACCAAAAGCAGAAGCGTGGCCGCTGGGCGACAACCACAATCGCTAACGTAATGAAAGCGGGGGCACCTGGCCGGTCCCGAGACGGACGTTCTTCTCGATGCAGTATCTTCTGCGGAAAGACGCGTAACTGAACAACCCTGGCCTTGGCATGCCATTCTGTGCCGGTCGGGGCGCCATGATCCTGCTTCGTCCGAGCGGTTGTCGCTGACCATGGACTCCGTATAGGAGGGTGTGACGCGCACTGTTTGCTGGACGCGCGTAGTGCAAGGGCATATCATGTGCGAGCTCGTGGTTGTGCATGTCTGCGCGTGAGTGCATATGTATGTATGTATGTATGTATGCATGCATGCATGCATGCATGCATGTATGTATGTATGTATGTATGTATGTATGTATGTATGTCTGTGTGTATATGCATGTATGTATGTATGCATGTATGTATGTATGTATGTATGTATGGATGCATGCATGCATGCATGCATGTATGTATGTATGTATGCATGTATGTAGGTATGTATATATATGTATGTATGTATGTATGTATGTATGTATGTATGTATGTATGTATGTATGTATGTATGTATGTGTATATACATATATATATATGTGTGTGTGTGTGTACGTGTGTGCGCACGCGCGGTATCTGGACAATATCCTTTCGCCTTGCCGGTTCACAAGGAGACGATTCTTTGCAATTGCGTCTCTTCGCGGTGCTCGCCGAGTGGGCCCTCTGGCGCGTCGAAAAAGAAAAGTGCGTGCGCGCGTTCCTGTCTGGAGCGTCGGGCGCTTTTTCTTGTTGGGCGGCGAGAACGACGAAGACGAAGACAAAGACGAGGACGACAAGCACGACGACGACGCGGACGATGCGGACGACGCGGACAACGACGACGACGCGGACGCGGACGACGACGACGACGACAAAGTCGGCGACGACGGCATGTCGACCAATTGGGAACACCTCCGGCTGCACGCCGAGCCTGCTCCGGCACATCCTGAAGAACTTCACGCTCTGAGGCCCCCCATGGCCGCGCGTGGCCGTATCCTCCTGTTCCGCCTGCCTCCGCGCGCCTTGCCTGTGCTCCAGTCCACTTGCCTGTCTTCACCTGCATTGCCTCCGCATGTGCCTTGCCTTGCCTGTGCTCTAATCCTTCTGTTCCTCCTACCTCCACTTGCCTGCATCCGCTTGCCTTGCCTCCGCATCTACCGCAGCCTGACCGCGACTCGGGCCCGAGACGCCGCTGGTCATAACGTGCGGGGCTCAGCTCGCGCTTCGACGCGACCCGCGCCACCACTCCTGCGGCCACCCCGCGGCGCCCGCCGACCGGGCGCCGCCCGCCCTGGACTTGCGTTGCCCTCGGCGTGGCTTCCCTGGCTCGCGGCCACTGCCTCCGCAAAGGGGGCCTTGGCCGGCCTCCGACCCCTCTCCTTGGAGGCGGCCAGGGTGTCTGACCTGGAGGGACCTCGAGAAAATTAGTCAGGAAGGGAGAATCGGTACCCAAACCCCTCCCGGGGTCCATCTGGTGAAGTTCTTCACGCCGGATCCGTGCCCCCTCTTAGCGCGCTCGAGATGGGTACGGAGAACAGGGGGAAGATGCCCGACCACAAATGTCACCCCAAATCGACAGCGGCCGCTCTTGGGCAGGCGACTTTGTGCCTGAAGTGGACAACGTCCGCGGCGGCACCGACAGCGAATCCAATTCAACACGGACCAGAGCTGCTGTCCGTCTCCGTGCCCATTCTTTCGGGGTGCCCACTTTGATCGTACTGGCCCCCGCACGCTTCAGCCCACCCAGCTAGGGCGAGCCGGCGCCCGCCGCCTGGCACGGCTCTCGACCCGAGGGCCCAAGGACTGGGCCCCGGGCAAGGCCAAGGGGGGTCACCACTGAGAGGGGGGTCGCCGCCTCCTCCAGGAAACGGTCCCAGCTGGAGCCCGCAGGATGCTCGAAGCCCAAAGGGCCTCTGGAGGCGCCCTCTGCTCTCTCAGAAGCCCCCCCCGCCCCCTGATTAGGCCGTCCCGGTCGCGCCACCCCGGCCAGCCACAACCGCGGGGGGCTGTGTCCTACCCTCCCATGAGCAAAACACCATCGCCTCGACGATCGCTCGACAGGGGTGCCGAGGCCGATGCCCCCCCCCCCACGAGGGGCCCGCGAGGACTCCAGCTCTCCCCACTTGTGGCTGGCCTGGGCACCCCCTCAGTGCTGTGCGCGCCGCCGTGCGATGGTCGCTCGTCGCTGCTGCCTGGCCGTGCCCAGGCCACCGAACCTCGCGCACCGCGCCCCCGCGATGCGCGATTCTCCTCGCGCACCTGCGCCTCCCCTCGGGGAAGAATTACAACTGCATAAAACAGCAAGCATTCACTTTCGGAGCTCGGCGCGGATTTCTCGGATCCGCGATGGAACCTCCCTTCCCTGGCGCGCGGAGCGCGCCGAGGGGCGGCGCAAGATGTGCTGCCAAGGAGGCCCCTCGCCGATCCGAGAACTCCGCGCGGAGCGCCGAACAGTTTACGTAAATGCCGTTTTTGTTCCCCTACCCTTAGGTCGGGCCTGTCCCCCATACAGTGGGATTTTGGACGAGAAATGCAAAATAGTTCCAAAGTGCTCCCAAAAAACTCAATTACTCCGACGGAAGAACCCCGCATAAGAATCCTCTGGGCGAATCTGGAAAAAGCCATCACCGTCGTCCTCGTGGTTGGTGAGGCGTCCTGGCTGTCTCTTCTGCGTATATTTCCTCTCGCCTTGGCGCGGGCCCCCCTTCCACTCCTTACGTTGTCCCCATCCTCGCCCCCCTGTTTGTTCCGCGCCCCGCCACCTCCTCCCCTTCCTGTTGCATGAGCGCGCATGTCGATGTTCCTCGGCGCCGTCGCCGCCACGGCCAGCACAGGCGCGTTCTCTGCTGGTCACGTCGCGCAGCCGTTGGGACAACCCCGCGGGCCAGGCTGTCGGGACAACCCCGCGAGCCGTTGGCGCGCAAGACCAAGCCGTTGGGACAACCCCGCGGGCTTCGAGCGAGGCGCAGCCGCGCTCAGGCGGAAGGCAGCACGAAGCCCAGCTCTGCCGCGAGCTGCTTCGCCTCCGCCCTGGACAAAACCGCTCTCTTGTCGAACTCCAGGAGCGCCTTCCGCAGGGACGCCGGCGGCCCGCACTCCAGGAACTCTCGCGGCGGCGGCCGCAGGATCAGCATGTTCCGCATGCACGTGGCGCGGGAGAACATGACGTAGAGGTGCAGCCACCACTGCTCGTCCGACATGCCCGTGCGGCCAGCGTCCTCGTCTCTCGCGCAGTCGATGGTGACGCCCTTGCGCAGCGTCTGGCCCTGCGACAGCGTGGAGGTCAGGTAGGACGCGTGCGTCAGGGTGAACCCCGAGCGGCGGACGCTGTGCGCCCCCGAGCTCTGCCATGTGAACTCCCTTTCGCTGGGCCTGAACATCAGCAAGCTCCGCGCCCGCGCCTCGATCTCCCGCCTGAGACTTCCTCCCAGTTCACTCACAGACGAGGCTCCCGCCTGAGACTTCCTCCATATTCAGGCTTGAGGAGCCCAAAAGTGACGACAGTTACAGGTTCCGATGACCCGCTCGGATTACCAACATGATCTGCGGGCCCCATAGGGAGGGGGCTCCCGCCTGAGACTTCCTCACAATTCACTCACAGACGAGGCTCCCGCCTGAGACTTCCTCCAAATTCAGGCTTGACGAGCCCAAAAGTGACGACAGTTACAGGGTTCCGATGACCCGCTCGGATTACCAACGTGATCTGCGGGCCCCATAGGGAGGGGCTCCCGCCTGAGTTCCTCACAATTCACTCACAGACGAGGCTCCCGCCTGAGACTTCCTCCAAATTCAGGCTTGAGGAGCCCAAAAGTGACGACAGTTACAGCCCGATGACCCGCTCGGATTACCAACATGATCTGCGGGCCCCATAGGGAGGGGGCTCCCGCCTGAGACTTCCTCCAATTCACTCACAGACGAGGCTCCCGCCTGAGACTTCCTCCAAATTCAGGCTTGAGGAGCCCAAAAGTGACGACAGTTACAGGATCCGATGACCCGCTCGGATTACCAACATGATCTGCGGGCCCCATAGGGAGGGAGCTCCCGCCTGAGACTTCCTCCCAATTCACTCACAGACGAGGCTCCCGCCTGAGACTTCCTCCATTTTCAGGCCTGGGGAGCTCAAAAGTGACGACAGTTACAGGATTCCGATGACCCGCTCGGATTACCAACATGAGCGGGCCCCACTCCCGCCTGAGACTTCCTCACAATTTACTCAACGATGATGAGGATGAGGATGATGAGTGGTGGTGAAGATGAGTGGTGGCGATGATGATGTTTGAATGAGGATGATGCCGATGCCGATGATGATGATGATGATGTGATGATGTTCGTGAGCGTGTGAGAGAGTGCGAGTGATGATGATGATGAGTATGTGAGTGACTAAGCATGTGAGAGAGCATCATCGATGATGCTGATGAGGTTGATGATGAGAGAGTGTGAGTGAGTGTGAGTGTGTGTGTGTGTGTGTGTGTGTGTGTGTTCCTGTTCCTGCGCGGGGTGTCCAGAGAAAACAAGAACCCCACTTTGGATGTGGGGAAAAATAGTCAAACATTCGTCCCTGGACCACGTTTTAAGTATTTTTGAATATTCCTCCTGTAGAGGGACAGGCCCGACTTAACCTGTCCCCACTTTTTGCCCCAGGCGGCGCGCGAAATGTGCTTCTCCTCCACGCCTCCGCGGGGCCCTCTTCCCTCTTCCTTGCGCACGCCGCGGGGCGCACACGCCCGAAGCGCAGGCGGCCGCGCGGCGAACCGCGGGGGATCCAAGGCTGCAGCAGCCCAGAACTCGTGGCCCGAGGCGAGAGCTCGGAAACCGTAAGGACGGCCGACAACCCCACCAGTCTCCAGGGCCCACCTCACCATGTGTACGCAGGCCCCTCCCAAAAGATAGATGGGATGGGAAAACCGAGAAGTTAAGAACGAGACAGAAACCCAGCGCTTCAACGTCAAGTAAGGGCAGCGACGCACGGACTGCGGTTCCCTTTCGCGCCTCCGCGGGGGTGCTCTTCCTCGTCCTCCTCCAGCACACGCCCCACGGCCGCGGGTGCTGTCGGACCGGGGTGCGCACCGCCGCCGCGCCACTCTGCCTAGGAACAAGACAGATGTGCGTGCGCCCTGGGGCGCCGGGTGACGGCGACTGGTCGCTCCCTCCCTGCCCGCTCGTGCCTATCTTTGCTCGTGGCGATCGAGGGTCGATCATCTACCAGAAGGCTGGAGCACACATGGCTGGGTTCACATGTGGAACGGCTGGAGGCCGCTCGCTGGATGCGAATGCGGAAGTCCAGCGTGCCGAGCGCTGGAAAGACGACGTCCGGCCACACGCGCATCCGGCCCTCGCCCAGGCGGGCCACGTTGTGTTGATCCAGCTTCCTGGCAAGGCGTTTCCGGACTTTCTGGGCCTCTGGGGACCTCCATGGGCATCCATTTTGGACGCCCGAAATGGGTACGGAAAAAATGGGTACAACGCCCGACAACAAATGCTGTCCCAAACCAACAGCGGCCGCTGTTGGGCAGGCGGCCTTCTGTCTCGAATGGACACAGGCCGCGGCGGCGTGGACAGCGAATCCTGTTCAAAATGAACAGGAACTGCTGTTGGGCATTGTACCCATTCTTTCCGTACCCATTTCGGGCGTCCAGATCCATGGTTCAAGCATGGGGGCGGTACTGAAACTTACCATCCAGGCTCGGTGTCCCGCGTCTCCCGCCCCTTCTCTGTGGAGCTCGGGTGCCCTTCCGTCGACGCTGGCCGCTCCGCCCCCTGGACGCTTGGCGAGGGCGATCAACTACTCTCCCCTCCCCTCCTCCTCCTCCTCCTCCTCCTCCTCCTCCTCCTACTCCTCCTCCTCCTCCTCCTCCTCCTCCTCCTCTTCATCGGGTTCCTCCTCCTCGTCGTCGTCCTCGTCCTCCTCCTCCTCCTCCTTCTCCTCCGTCTCCTCCTCCTCCTTCCACCCCTGCTGCTGTTGTCGCTGTGGCTGCGGGCATCGCTGTCGACAACGACGTTGCCCCCCTCCCACTCCCCCGACACCCCCAGTGGCGGTCGGGGGGGTTGATCAAACTGGGGACCTGTGCGCAGAAGGGCGGGCACGACGGCACCACGAGGCGGCGCCTCCGGAGGGCGAGGTAGCCAAGCCCTGCCTCCTCGGCCAACCTTCCCGCTGCCCCTTCGCATGGCGTGATCTTCCGACCTGAGCAGTCTTGCATCACGCCTGCCACGCCACCCCCCTCTGCTCTCTCGCGCTGCCTGCCCGCTCCTCCTCCCTCCTCGCCACGCCCCCCTCGTGCGGCCTGCCTCGCCGTCCCTCACCTCCGTGCGCTTGCTGGGGATTCGGGTGGGCTGGGAGGCTCGGGGTTGGAGCCTTCTGGAAGCAAGGCCACGCGATGAGCAACCGGCCATGATCGTCCACGACGCCCGTTGCCAAACTCATCAGGTCAGCGATTTTTGTGCCGTATGGCTTCGGACTGCTGTAGGTGGGGCCTTGGGAAGAATTGCGTCCTGTTCGTTGAGGCACCTCGGCTGGCGGCACGGACCTGTGTCAGGCCGCTGCCTTGCGCCGTGGAACGCTCGTGTCGGGCAGCGTTATAAGCTTGCTGCCATTTGAGCGTGGCCTAAGAGACGATGGTTGCGAGATCATTAACGTATTTGTTCTCTTGGTTGCTTCTGGCTCTTGCACGGTGTCCAAGTCACCCTATGGGGTGCTTGGCAAGGTTTCCTTGCCATTGGCTGACTGTCAAAGGAAGCCATTCACATAATTCTGTGGCCTGTACAACTGTCGCCTGACTGGCAGATCGGATGGTCTGGGGTGTGCTTGCAGTCTCTTAATACTGTATTAGATATTGGCTTGGCTCTTGCCGATGCGACAGAGCAGTCTGTTTTTCTTATCCCCGCCGACTGTGAGGTGGCGTCGGTGCACAGGTAATGCTAGTGCTGTGTGCGTTCGAAGACTGTCTGCTCCAGATATCGGCCAATTTGAAAACATAGCGGAGTTGTGGTGTGTTTGTGTGTACCAGTGAGGTACCTCTGTGGGTCGGCACCGTTCGCCTGCAATGCTGGCTGATGTGCCACTGGTGGTTGCGCGCTCAGCAGGATTGCCACGCTCTGTCGCGTCCACCTTCTCCCTCCTTTCCTCCTTCCACCGCTCCTGGCGGAAACAGCGCTACATCGGCCGCATCTGCTTTGGACCGCAGCCTGCACCCCACTTTTTGGTGTGCGGCGTATCGGGTCCGAGTTGCGGTTCGGAGACAGCAGGGCTGTCACTGTGCTACCTGGGCACGGAAGCGGCAAGGCGGCGGGGGGAGAAGGGGAGGGAGGGTCGCGGGCGGCTGGAGAACCCTCCGAGCGCGAAGAACTTCGCGTTCTGCCGTGTAGTTAGCAGTACGTCCGAACTTGCTCTGTCTCACGCGTCTTCTCTGTGACCTGCATGCATCTTCTGCATGCTCGCAGATCGGTTGTGTTTCCCACACCCGCCCGCTGCTCTCGACGCAGATCGGTCTCCCCATCCTCAAGGCAAGATGCAATTCATATGCTCGCTTCCAGTTCGTTATTCCATCGCTACTGTGGTGCCTCGTCACCGGCGGAGGAAAAGTGCACTGGTGAGACCCTGGTGGCCTCAGAGCCCCTGGGATGCCGCCAGGAGAGCCCAATATGGCCCCCGAGTGTCGCCCAAACGTCCCCCAAACTGCCCCAGCATAGCCTCACTGTTGCTGAAACTGGGGGGCCAGCGGCAATGGGCCTGCGTATTCCTCCACCTCCACCTCCACCTCCTTCTCCTCCGCCTCCTCTTCCCCCCCCCTCCTCCTCCTCCTCCTCCACCTCCTCCTCCTCCTCCTCCCCCTCTGCCTTTTCCTCCTCCTCCTCCTCCTCCACTTTCTCCTCCTCCTCCTCCTCCATTCCATTCCCTTATAACTAATTTCTCCCTGTCGCACCCCGAGGCCAGTTTTTAGGGCGGGCTGGGCGTTTCGCATGAGACTTCCTCACCACTTATGGCTCTGAAGCTTAACAGTGGCAACAGTTGCACAGATGGAGGGCGGTTGGTTTTCAAAATGTGGCTCTCGCCTTAGCGCCGCGCGCATTCGTTGAACAACAATTGCAAGAGCTTCACGGATTGAAGATACTCTGTTTCAAAATGTGGCTTCCGCCTAAGCGCCGCGCGCATTCGATAAACAACATTTTTAGGAGTTTCACAGATGAGGGCGGGCGGTTTTCAAAATGTGGCTCTCGCCTTGGCGCCGCGTTCATTTGCTTTTGAACATTTGCAATTTCACGGATTGAGGGCGGGTGGTCTTCAATATGTGGCTCTCGCCTTAGCGCTGCGCGCATTCTTTTCAAACGTTCGTAAGAGTTGCACTGATTCAGGGCGGGTGGCTTTCAACATGTGGCTCTCGCCTCAGCGCCGCGCACATTTTCAAAGTATTTTTAAACAGCCATGATCTATATAAGCTTGCAAGAGCTTCACGAGTTGAGGGCGATTCTTTTTCAAACTGTGGCTCTCGCCTTAGCGCCGCGCACACTCGTTTTAAACATTTGCAAGGGTCTCACGGACTCCCATGACCAACGTACCAGAAATTGTTTGGGAAGGATTCAAGATTTTGCGGGTGCAACAATTATGTTGATTCGCGGTGTTGAAGTATCATAAATGGCGTTCTCGCACGGTTCCAGATCGTCAGGACGCAGCAGTCAGAGTGGCGTGGAACTCCCGAGAACAGTGTTTTGGCATGCTTCAAGGTCCTCAAACGGTTGTCTTCCAACGAGGCAATTTCCTCAATGGAAGTGAACTGTTGTTGGGGCCTATGCAGAGGGAGCTTGGAGGGAGGGTTAATCCCAACATCGTTGATGACTCTTGGGTTTACACTGGTCCTTCTCCTTATCCTCCTCCTCCTCCTCTTCCCTTCCCGTCTCGCTCCTGCTTCTACCGCTGCTGCTCTAACTCCGACTCGTGCTGCTGCTCGCTCCTCTCCCCCGCCCCCCTCCCCCTCAACCTCCTCCTCCTCCTTCTTCTCCTCCGCCTCCTCCTCCTCCTCCTCCTCCCCTCCTCCTCCTCGTCCTCGTCCTTCTCCTCCTCCGCCTCCTCTGAATCCTCGTCGTCATTTCCCCCCCCCCCCCCCTCCGTTGGCCCTGCCTCCGCTTCCGGGGCCCGACCCGCGCCCGCTGAGGCCCCCGCAGCTGGAGGCCAGCCAGCTGCGCGTGCAGCTCGTCGGGAGTGTTCCTCGTGGGCGTGCCTGGCGCAGGGAGCCGAATAAGAAACGTACGCAAGCGCCGAACCACGTACTTGCCTGTGCACACGCACATGTATGTATGTATGTATGTCTGTCTGTATGTATGTATGCATGCATGCATGTATGACGCTATGGTTGTATACATGGTTTATGCATGTGTGCATGTATACATGCATGCATGTGTGCAGGTATGCATGCCTGTATTTTTTTCAGGTGTGTAGGCATGTATGTATTTACGTACGCGTGTCTGTATGCATGAATGTACGCAGATATCTGTGTATACATGTATGCATTCACGTACGTATGTTTGCATGTACGTATGTATGCATGCATGTTTGTCTGCCTGTCAGTCTGCCTGTCTGTGTGTATGTATACAGATGTGTGTGCATGTATGTGTGCCTGCATGTATGTAAGTACTTAAGTATGTACGTAAGTATGCATGCATGCATGTATGTAAGCATGCATGCGTATGCATACGTGCTATATGTATGTATGATGGCGATGCATGCTTGGCGTTGGCTGGTGCATCTCTGCGGCCGCGCCAACCCAAGCACGCGCGCGCAGCGGCCAGCTAGCTTGGCGCGATCGACGCGGCCGCGGTGGCGCTGACCGCTGGGTAAATCCCAGCGGGCACTTCACTGCGAATCGGCGACTTCAGAGGGCGCGGTATCATGGCAACGCCGACAACGGTAGACACGATGACGATAATAGCGATGCTGGTGACGATGTTGACAACGACGCAAGCGCGGCCATTGCGGGCGCCGATGCTGATCACGCCGACGACGATGACGGCGTCCGTCGGTGATGAAGGTTTTGGAAGGAGTTCGACATGCGCGCGCGGCCGACGCGCGCGAGTGGTCCGCGTGGTATTATTAAGTCGTTTCGCTCATTCTGCCGGCCCATCTTGCATCATTGGTGCTATATGTTTGTGTGTGTTCGTGGCGGGCGAAAAGGTGAAGGAGGAGGACGTGGAGGAGGAGGAAGAGGAGGAGGAAGAGGACGGGATGAGAATGAGGAGGAGGAGGTCTCTGGAGAGCTTTTTGTGTCAAATTGGGGCGAAACTGGTCATGGACAAGGCGCCTCTTTGGGAGTCGCTTGGGGTCTTCTGGGAGGCCTCTCGGGGATTGAGGGTCGTTGACGCAGAGGGGGGAGGAGGAGGAGAGGGAAGAAAAAAGAAAGGGTTGGTGAGACGATAGGAGGCCTCTTTTTGGGTCTTGGTGGTATGTCTGACGCCTCCTGGGGTGGTACGGGGGCCTCTTGGGGGTCTCTTGGGGCCTCTCGGGGGCCTCTTGGGACTTTTTGGGGGCCTCTTGGGGCCTCCAGGGGACCTCGCTGCGCCTGGAGCTCAACATGTCCCTTAACGTCCCTCGTCTGGGCCCGCTCTTGGAGCCGTCTTCGGGAGGTCATCACCGGAGATGGTTCCGCTGGGCCGGAGTGGGAGCGGAAACCGGAACCGGAAACAGGAAACCGGAAACCGGAAAACAGCGAAGAAAGAAGCGGAGGCCGACGGCAGACGACAAGAATCGGAAAACGGAAAAAGGAAAACGGAAAACGGAGAAGAAAGACGCGGGGGGTGACGGGAGAGCACCGGAACCAGAAAACGGAAAACGGAAAGCGGAAACCGGAACCAGAAAACGGCAACGGGAAACCGGAAAGGGGAAAACGGAAAACAACGAAGAGGGAAGCGGAAGCCGACGGGAGACCACCGGAATCGGAAAACGGAAAACGGAAAAAAGAAAACGGCGCAGAAAGACGCGAGGGACCACGGGGAAGCACCGGAACGGGAAATCGGGAAACGGAAAACGGAGACCGGAACCGGAAACCGGAAAACGGAAAGCAGAAACCGGAAAACAGCGAAGAGGGAGCCGGGAGCCGACGGCAGACCACCGGAATCGGAAAACGGAAAACGGAAAACGGAAAATGGCGTAGAAGGACGCGGGTGCCCACGGGAGAGCACCGAACCGGAAAACGGAAAACGGAAACCGGAAACCAGAACCGGAAAACGGAAACCGGAAAACGCAAAGCGGAAAATGGAAAACGGAAAACGGAAACCGGAAACCGTAAAACGGAAACCGGAAAACGGAAAACGGAAAACGGAAAACGGAAAGCGGAAACCGGAAAACGGAAACCGGAAAACGAAAATCGGAGGAGGAGGAGGAGGAAAAGGAGGAGGAGGAGGAGGAGAAAGAGGAAGAGGAGGAGGAGCCTCCCTTCCTCCTCTCTCCCTCTTGCCCCCCCCCCCGCCCCTCCTCCCTCCCCGTTCCCTTTGCCAGGCTTCCTCCCTCCCTCCCTCCTGCCTCCCCCCTCGTTGATCCTGCCCTCACCTCCCTGTCTCCCTCCTCGTTCCCTCCTCCTCCTCCTCGTCCCTCTTCCCGAGCGGAGCCGGCGCGCGGGCTGGCCAGACCGAAGGACAACGACGATCTGATTTCAAGAAGCCCCCAAAACGTTCCAAGACTGCTCCAAGAGGCTTCCGAGACCTCCAAAGAGGCCCCCAAGAAGCCAAACTCCTTCAAACACCAAAAGAAAATTAATGATTTTTGCTTTCTCGCCTTTTCGCTTTTGATGGCCATCCGAAGCCTCAAGGTGCATCCAAAATGGCCCAGGAGAGCCCCAGGAGAGGCCCAAGAGAGCCCCAGGACGGCCCCAAGAGCGCCCCAAGAGCGATCCAAGAGAGGTCCAGGAGGCGATTGTCGGTGCTCCCAAGGGGGGAGGCAAATTGAAGCTCACCTTTTTGTGATCGATGTCCTCCAAGATGGCCCCAACAGCGCCCCTAAAGCTCCCAAGAGCGGCCCAGGAGGGCCCTAAGAGGCGCTCAGGCAGCCCGAAGATGCCTCCAAGAGGCTCCCGAGAGACCCTATACGAGGCCCCAAGAGGATCTCCGAGGTACCCAACTCTCCGTCCTTTTCCTCCTTCTCGTCATCCTCGTCCTCGCCCTACTCCGCCTCCTCCTCCTCCTCCTCCTCCTCCTTCGACGACGACGATTCCTCCTCCATCCTCCCCCTCCTGCGGTATATGACGGCGTCCCCCGCCCTTTGTCCTTCTGCATGCTCCCCCACTTCTCGTATCATCTCAACTCTCCTGGGCATCGTTTCTGGATGGGCTGGTGGGGATATGTGAAGCGTCAACAATAGCAGCGCGTTCCTCGATTACCGATGACAAATCCCACCAGTCCTCTGGGCGGAGGTGGTCTACGGCGTTTCCTCTGGTAGCTTTCCAGAAACCCCTCTCCCTACCCTCTCCCCTGGACCTCGCCGCACCCCCTGCAATATTCGGCAAAAGAGGGGTGCAAAGATTCCGTGCTGACCCTGCAACACCCTGCAATACCTTGGAAAACGACCCTGCAAACCAAACCCCTGCAGTACCATGCAATACCCTGCAAACCACCCTGAAATACCCTGCAAAACGACCGCGCGCCCTCTGGGTGGAGGAGGTCAGAAGCGGTTCCTCCGCACGCTTTCTAATCCCCGAGCCCGCTGGGCGTGAGTGGTCTAGCAAATTGCCTCTTCCAACTCCCCTGCTTCGCCTTCGGGGAGGGGCCTACCATTTTTTCTCATTAGAATGATACCGGAGAAAAGACCCAATCAGGGCTATAGGGCTAGGGGGCTATAGGGCTATTGAGCTATAGGTCTATAGAGCTATAGGGCTATAGAATTGTAGGGCTGTTGGGCTATTGGGCTATAGTGCTTAGGGCTATAGGGCTATAGGGCACCCCCGGGCACGCCCGGGCACCCGGGCACCCGGGCCCCCTGGCCCCCCCGGGCACCCCCAGGCACCCGGGCGTGCAGCGAAAATCGGCGACAAACCTAACCTAACCATATGAATCCGCTATGACCCCTACAGAAGCAAGCTCTGATTGAGGAATAAACACCCCCTCCCTGGCCCGACTGGCAGCCAATCTGGATCCATAACGACACCCATGGCAACACCCCCACAACATCCCTGTCAAAAGCCATACAACATAAACTTTGCCTCTGGAGCCTGGAGCATGCGCGGGCATCCCACGACCACTTAGCATGGGGTCTTGACAAGGACGGCGGCGGTGCCGGCGCATTGTTCGCCGCGCGCACACCCGCACACAACAATCCCGCCGTCACTGTGTATGGTTTTTGGCAGGGACGGTGGGAGGGTCGACATATTACCCAATGTGGCGCACCTGGTCCGCGTGGCGCAGCTGACATGTGCGGCCCATCTCGCGGGCTTCGCGCACCTGGCTGGCGTTTGCATTGGTTCCCGATAGCTGTCGATGGTGGCCCCTGTCCATGCTGAAACTCGGGTGCTTCTTATGTGTTGGGAGGGCGGGTGGGAACAAGCGAGACGGCTTGTTGCTTGTGGGTAACT
>CAUYUJ010021871.1:407959-447082 GCA_963575745.1 Prorocentrum cordatum | reverse complement strand
CTGGCCAGGGAAGGTGGTGCCGCACCCTGTTCTGGTGCTGTTACCAAGGTCTGTGGTTGTGTCCCACTCGCGTTCATAGCAGGGCTGTCATTAGACCCAACGCTGGGGCCTGTCCCCGTCTGTACTGTCGGCGATGTCGTCAACCCTAGGCCTGTCGGGAGCGCTGTCGAGCCGGGGCCTGGGGTGGCTGCCGGTCTCTCGACGCTGGCTTGCGTGCCTGCGACGTCCATCGCGGGGTTCGCCCGGCTGCGGCTTCTGCGCTCGTTCATACCTGGAGGGTCAACAGGCCTGTCCCCCGCGTCTGTGGTTCTGGCTGCCTGGGAGCCTCCTCTCCGTCCCCGAGTCACCCTACCAGGATCGTGGCGCAGCCGCTCCTCCCAGTGGAGGTTTGAGAGCCTGTTGATCAGGGCGTCCAGGGCGCTGGTGACATTCTCTGGGATGGGATGCGTAGTGGCGGCGTCCACGTCTGCACCTCTGGACCCCGGGATCTCGAGCCATGGCTGGTGCGCCGAATAAGTGGCGTCGGGTTCAGGCGCAAGCCATTGCGTGAAAGGGAGCTGTCTCGTGACCTCCTTTCGGATTCCGAGCTCACGGATGAGCTGCCACGTGGTCACGGTCCAGGTTCCCCGGGTTGGCTAGCTGCAGGATCCAGATTGCGGCAAACATGTCCCAGTTGTACCTCTGCATGGGCCGGCCTTCCAGGTGCCTTCGAATTTCGAATGCGATCCGGCGCTGCACGCCCCGTGCCATGTCGTGGACCGCTTGTTCAGGGACGACTGCAACGAACCTACCCAACATGCCTCGCGCGATGCCTACGGCGTCCTCGTCTGCTCGCACCAGGTCGCCCGGGGAGGGTCTGCATGTGCTCACGAGAACTTCGGCTAGCTCTGGGAAGTGTGTGGGCCTGGCTGGTCCAGGGAGTGGGTTGAGGGAGGCGGTGGTGCGCCTGGGGAGAGGTTGCTGCGAAGGTGCGTTGACCCGCAGTCCCACGGAAGCGGGGGATGGGGTCGCCGCGGGAGCAGAGTCCAGGCGTGCCACGTGTATTGGACCAGCGGCGAGTTGTAGCTTCAGTCTGGCTTGTGGTCTGTCTGCACCTCTTGCGGCTGCTCTAATGTCTGCATCTGCGGGGAGGAGTATCGTTACCCAGGTAGGGACTGAGGTGAAGAGGAAGCCTGCTTCGCCGCTCGTGGTAATCTCAACGGCTCCCCCGGCCGCCACTGCCGCGAGCAGGTATTCTCCTGGCTGAAGGACGGTCTCGTAGTCCCGCAGGCCCTCTCCGTGGAACTCGCTGGGTACCGTGTTGGGTGCACTCCTGCTCATTGCCCTGGCGTTGTCCCGTAGCCAGTCGTCTGTGATGACAGGTGGGGCGGCCCTGGTGTTGGCTGGGTGTGAGGTACCGTTCGTTCCGTCTGGTAGTGGCCAGAGTCGAGTTAGTATCTGCGCATTCGCCGAGCCAACAGCGGCTGAGTAGAGCCGAAGCGCGCTTTGCCCAGGGAGCCAAGCATTTTGGGCGCATGCTACGAAGGCGAGATTCTCCAAGCTGGGCGCCGTGCCTATCCATCGTGGTGATTTCGAGTATTTGGGGCTGAATGGCGCGCCTGGGGGCTTGTCGGACGGAGGTGGTGGCCAGGGCGTCCACGTGCTCCTGCTGCTGTCTGGAGACAGCGGCCGCTCTGTGCATAGGATCCCTGCTCGGCGTCGCGGGGAAGATCCTGACTGTCTGGACACCGATTACTATGCAGCTGGTGCCTACAAAGGCCGCTGCCGTGGCGTCTGCCGCCGCCAGGCGTATGCGGACTTGTGTCATGTACCTGTAGTCAGAGACGTCAGGGAACCAAGCGTACACAGTGGAGACTTGCTCGACCGTGTCAGGTCTCGTGGTGGCCTCTACGGCTTGCATGACGTCAGCCGGCCGTGTTTGTCCCATGTCTGCCAGGTTCCACCGCAGGTGGAAGCCATCCTCGGGATCGGAGAGGCGTGCAAAGGGGGGTCCACCATCCCAGGGTCCTTCCAGGAGGATGCGGCGTGGTCCTAGTGCTGGTGAGGAGGATCCGTCTCCAAATATACGCGGGAGCTCGTCACGGAGGCGCCTCAGGACAGGGGCGGCGATCCTTTCTGGAGTGGCAAGTAGGAGAAGTCCTGTCCCACAGATGCCCACTCTGTGTCCCATGGCCCCGGCTGTCGCAGAAGCAATGGAGTGGGCTAAGCGTACTGCTCTGGGGGGAACTGGGATGTGCACTGAGTCACTCGTCTCGTGGGTTCTCCAAATGCACGCCGTCTGGTGGGCCACCGTGGTAATTTGAGCTGCCGCCTGCAAGTAATCCAGAGGGGCACGTAGGCCGTCCTCTCCAGTCATGGGCCTTGCTGCCCGACAGCGAAGTACATGATGGAAGAGCATCTCGAGTCCTTGGTGCCTTAGAAGCTCGTCTCTGGGGAGCTGCACTCTCGTGGTGACCCACTCGGCCGTGATCATACCGTTGCTGGATTGTCTTAGCTCTTCCTTCCACCGCATGATCTGCGCGACGACTCCGTCGTTGCCGCTCTCGGGGGTCACGATGTGTAGAGCGTCGGAGGTGCCCCCGGATCTCCCCCCCCAGTGGACGACTATTGACGGGGGCAGTATTGTACGAAGTGTCCTGCCTGCTATGTCGAATTGTGCCGCAAACAGCTGTTGCGTTGGCGGGCTGGGCTTGCCGGTTCGGTAAGGGTAGCCGATCGGGACAAGGTGGGTGATCTTGCTGGTCGCTCTGTGCCCCCACTGCGCTTTTGCTTGGGTCGCGAGCTCGATGGGGTCCGGTCCTCCAGGGGATGGCACTCCCTCGGTGGCCAGGGCGAGAACACAGCACGGACATCCCGCTGCAGAAGCTGCCGCCAGGGCAGCGTCCATCTGTGCAGCTTGCGCGTCTACCATGAGGATCGTTGGGACGGTGCTCCCAGGAGGCTGGTCTCTGCGCTCCGTGACCAAGGCTTCGATCTGCTCCCAAGCGTCGGGGCCTGCGAGGGCAAAAGTGACCCTGGTCTCATCGGCTACTCGATCGCCAACGTACGCAGTTCTGGAGATTACCAGATCGGCTGCAATGTCCCGGACCGCCGTGGTTAGTAGGCTCACAGGGAACCGCATAGGCCCTCTCCTCCTGGGTTCGTCCTCTGGTGGATTCCGTCCGAGAAGTAGGGCCCATCTTCCAAATGTGATCCTCGGTGCTTGTCGTATCCTGTCTGCCCTGCTGGTGGGGCCGGGGGGTCGTAATGGCAGCGGTGATCCAAGGCTTTGCGAGCTGTTCTGCGTGCCATCGGGGTCCGGGCCGTCTCCACCGTCGGGCGGGGTTCCGTCCACGTCCATCGGGGCCTGTTCCATCTCCCGAGCAGCCCTCCTCCCGCTCACATGCTCGTGGATCCTGCGCATGTCCGCCAGCGTGACGTATGTGTGGGGCCGTCGAATCGATAGCGTCTGCGCTCTGAGGCAGTCCAGGTCTGGGGCCAGGAGGTCATCACCGGAGATGGTTCCGCTGGGCCGGAGGGGGAGCGGAAACCGGAACCGGAAACCGGAAACCGGAAAACGGAAACCGGAAAACGGAAAACAGCGAAGAAGGAAGCGGAGGCCGACGGCAGACGACAAGAATCGGAAAACGGAAAAGAGAAAACGGAAAACGGAGAAGAAAGACGCGGGGGGTGACGGGAGAGCACCGGAACCGGAAAACGGAAAACGGAAAGCGGAAACCGGAACCAGAAAACGGAAACGGGAAACCGGAAAGGGGAAAACGGAAAACAACGAAGAGGGAAGCGGAGGCCGACAGGAGACCATCGGAATCGGAAAACGGAAAACGGAAAAAAAAAAAAAAAAAAAAAAAAAAAAAAAAAAAAAGAAAAAAAAAAAAAAAAAAAAAAAAAAAAAAAAAAAAAAAAAAAAAAAAAAAAAAAAACAAAAAAAAAAAAAAAAAAAAATAAAAAAAAAAAAAAAAAAAAAAAAAAAAGAAAAAAAAAAAAAAAAAAAAAAAAAAAAAAAAAAAAAAAAATAAAAAAAAAAAAAAAAAAAAAAATAAAAAAAAAAAAAAAAAAAAAAAAAAAAAAAAAAAAAAAAAAAAAAAAAAAAAAAAAAGAAAAAAAAAAAAAAAAAAAAAAAAAAAAAAAAAAAAAAAAAAAAAAAAAGAAAAAAAAAAAAAAAAAAAAATAAAAAAAAAAAAAAAAAAAAAAAAAAAAAAAAAAAAAAAAGGAAAACGGCGCAGAAAAACGCGATTGACCACGGGGAAGCACCGGAACGGGAAAACGGGAAACGGAAAACGGAGACCGGAACCGGAAACCGGAAAACGGAAAGCAAAAACCGGAAAACAGCGAAGAGGGAGCCGGGAGCCGACGGCAGACCACCGGAATCGGAAAACGGAAAACGCAAAACGGAAAATGGCGTAGAAGGACGCGGGTGCCCACGGGAGAGCACCGGAACCGGAAAACGGAAAACGGAAACCGGAAACCGGAACCGGAAAACGGAAACCGGAAAACGCAAAGCGGAAAATGGAAAACGGAAAACGGAAACCGGAAACCGTAAAACGGAAACCGGAAAACGGAAAACGGAAAACGGAAAACGGAAAACGGAAAGCGGAAACCGGAAAACGGAAACCGGAAAACGAAAATCGGAGGAGGAGGAGGAGGAGGAGGAAAAGGAGAAGGAGGAGGAGAAAGAGGAAGAGGAGGAGGAGCCTCCCTTCCTCCTCTCTCCCTCTTGCCCCCCCCCCGCCCCTCCTCCCTCCCCGTTCCCTTTGCCAGGCTTCCTCCCTCCCTCCCTCCTGCCTCCCCCCTCGTTGATCCTGCCCTCACCTCCCTGTCCCCCTCCTCGTTCCCTCCTCCTCCTCCTCGTCCCTCTTCCCGAGCGGAGCCGGCGCGCGGGCTGGCCAGACCGAAGGACAACGACGATCTGATTTCAAGAAGCCCCCAAAACGTTCCAAGACTGCTCCAAGAGGCTTCCGAGACCTCCAAAGAGGCCCCCAAGAAGCCAAACTCCTTCAAACACCAAAACAAAATGAATGATTTTTGCTTTCTCACCTTTTCGCTTTTGATGGCCATCCGAAGCCTCAAGGTGCATCCAAAATGGCCCAGGAGAGCCCCAGGGGAGGCCCAAGAGAGCCCCAGGACGGCCCCAAGAGCGCCCCAAGAGCGATCCAAGAGAGGTCCAGGAGGCGATTGTCGGTGCTCCCAAGGGGGGAGGCAAATTGAAGCTCACCTTTTGTGATCGATGTCCTCCAAGATGGCCCCAACAGCGCCCCTAAAGCTCCCAAGAGCGGCCCAGGAGGGCCCCAAGAGGCGCTCAGGCAGCCCGAAGATGCCTCCAAAAGGCTCCCGAGAGACCCTATACGAGGCCCCAAGAGGATCTCCGAGGTACCCAACTCTCCCTCCTTCTCCTCCTTCTCGTCCTCCTCGTCCTCGCCCTGCTCCGCCTCCTCCTCCTCCTCCTCCTCCTCCTCCTCCTCCTTCGACGACGACGATTCCTCCTCCATCCTCCCCCTCCTGCGGTATATGACGGCGTCCCCCGCCCTTTGTCCTTCTGCATTCTCCCCACTTCTCGTATCATCTCAACTCTCCAGGGCATCGTTTCTGGATGGGCTGGTGGGGATATGTGAAGCGTCAACAATAGCAGCGCGTTCATCGATTACCGATGACAAATCCCACCAGTCCTCTGGGCGGAGGTGGTCTACGGCGTTTCCTCTGGTAGCTTTCCAGAAACCCCTCTCCCTACCCTCTCCCCTGGACCTCGCCGCACCCCCTGCAATATTATGCAAAAGAGGGGTGCAAAGATTCCGTGCTGACCCTGCAACACCCTGCAATACCTTGGAAAACGACCCTGCAAACCAAACCCCTGCAATACCATGCAATACCCTGCAAACCACCCTGAAATACCCTGCAAAACGACCGCGCGCCCTCTGGGTGGAGGAGGTCCGAAGCGGTTCCTCCGCACGCTTTCTAATCCCCGAGCCCGCTGGGCGTGAGTGGTCTAACAAATTGCCTCTTCCAACTCCCCTGCTTCGCCTTCGGGGAGGGGCCTACCATTTCTTCTCATTAGAATGGTACCGGAGAAAAGACCCAATCAGGGCTATAGGGCTAGGGGGCTATAGGGCTATTGAGTTATAGGTCTATAGAGCTATAGGGCTATAGAATTGTAGGGCTGTTGGGCTATTGGGCTATAGTGCTTAGGGCTATACGGCTATAGGGCACCCCCGGGCACGCCCGGGCACCCGGGCCCCCGGGCCCCCTGGCCCCCCCGGGCACCCCCAGGCACCCGGGCGTGCAGCGAAAATCGGCGACAAACCGAACCTAACCATATGAATCCGCTATGACCCCTACAGAAGCAAGCTCTGATTGAGGAATAAACACCCCCTCCCTGGCCCGACTGGCAGCCAATCTGGATCCACAACGACACCCATGGCAACACCCACCACAACATCCCTGTCAAAAGCCATACAACATAAACTTTGCCTCTGGAGCCTGGAGCATGCGCGGGCATCCCACGACCACTTAGCATGGGGTCTTGACAAGGACGGCGGCGGTGCCGGCACATTGTTCGCCGCGCGCACACCCGCACACAACAAACCCGCCGTCGCTGTGTATGGTTTTTGACAGGGACGGTGGGAGGGTCGACATATTACCCAATGTGGCGCACCTGGTCCGCGTGGCGCAGCTGACATGCGCGGCCCATCTCGCGGGCTTCGCGCACCTGGCTGGCGTTTGCATTGGTTCCCGATAGCTGTCGATGGTGGCCCCTGTCCATGCTGAAACTCGGGTGCTTCTTATGTGTTGGGAGGGCGGGTGGGAACAAGCGAGACGGCTTGTTGCTTGTGGGTAACTTAATCACTGTTCCCTATTAATAAACACCTCCTCCCCCAGGCGACTGGGGGCCAACCCGAGTCCATGCCGACAAAAAAAAAACACTCTGCCGTCCCAAATTCGGAAACATGCGCATCCAACCCGATGCGGGGCCCCCCCCACCAATCCCTGTCAAAAAAACGATACAAGTACAAACTAATTGGTTGGCGCGGCAGCGGCGGGGCTTGCGGCGCTGCGTGCGGCGGGCGGCGGCGGCGGCTGCGGCGGCAGGCGGCGGCGGCGGCGGCGGCGTGTTCGCATCGGCGGCGGCGTCGGCGCGCGGCTGCGGCGGCGGCTGCGGCGGCGGTGGCGGCAGCGGCTGCGGCTGCGGCGGCGGTTTGGCAGCGGGGGGCGGCGGCGGCGGCGGCAGCGGCTGCGGCGGCGCGGCGGCGGCGGCGGCGGCGGCGGCGGGCAGCGGCGCGGCTGCTCCCGGCTGTCTTGGAGTCCAGGGGCAAGCCGGTTGACGAGCTTCAGGAGGGAAAAAGCACAGTCACAATTAATTGTCGATCCCCCAGAAAATATGGGAAAATATGGGAAGTGTGGGGGAAGACAAAAACGTAGAAAATATATGAGAATATAGGGAATCTGTTTATTTGTGTGTATTAATTTGTGTGTCCTGGGGCCCCTTCAGAGCTGGTCGCCTGCGTGTGTGCTCCTGCGGCCGGGATCTGCCAGAGGTCGAGTGGTCGTCTCTGTGTTTCCCACCGTTTGGCGGGAGATCCAGCGCCGTCTCGCGTTCGGCAACGCCGATGTGCTGCCTGGCGCGGCGTGAACAGCCAAGCGCGAACGCCACCGGCACGAGCACTACCACTGCTACCACCAGCGCGGCCACCACTCCCACCGCCGCGACCACTACCAGGTCCGACACGACCACCACCACGGGCCCGACGACCATTAGTACGGCCACAACCACGACACGCCGCGATTCCCATGACGGCCTCACCACGACCAGTGCGGCCGCGGCGCCCGACGCGACCATTGCCGCTCCCGGGCCCGACGAGCAGTCGCACGACCACCGCCGCGACCATTGGAGCCTTTTGTGGAGCTTCCTACGGGGCCATGAAACGCGTGAAGAGTGTATCGCCTTGGGTGCGGGGCCGCCATGCGAACGCAGTTCCTGGGGCCTCCGGTGGAGCCCCCTTTTTGGGCCGCGAAGCGTGCGAGGGTCGTGCCGACGCGGGCGCGGTGCCGCCTGGCGAAAGCAGCCGCTGGAGCCTTCAGCAGAGGCCCGCCTAGGGCCACGACGCTTCTGAGGGGTGTGCCGAAATGGGCGCGGTGCCACCGTGCGATCGCAGTGGGGCCACGAAACGTGCGAGGGGTGCGCCGACATGGAGGTGGAACTGCATGCGGATCCTGTCACTGGGGCCTTCGGTGGAGCACCCAATGTGGCTACGAAGCGCGTGAGGGGTGCGCCGAAATGGAGGTGGAACTGCATGCGGACCCTGCCCTGGGGCCTTTGGTGGAGCACCCAATGTGGCCACGGAGCGCGTGAGGGGTTCGCCGACATGTAGGTGGAACTGCCTGCGCGCATATAATGATGATGAGGACATGCGGAGTGCAGAGGCAAGAGATGGGAGGAGGAGGAGGAGGAGGAGGAGGAGGTAGATGTAGGAGAATGAGGAGGAAGGCGGGATGATGAGGAGGAGGCCCCCAGTAGCTCCCCATCCCAAGACGACTGCTGAATATGCTGAGGCTCGGGCCAGACTCGGGTGCTACGTATGTGTTGGGAGGGCGGGTGGGATTGAGCGAGACGGCCTGCGGGCGGGGAGGGGGTAACTTAACCCCTCCCCCCACCCCCTCCCCTGGACCTGGAATGGAGGTGCCGCGACCGATTTGAGCGTCCAAGAAGGCCTCGGCGAGATTCTACAAATCACTGATTTTCCTGAGGTGTTGGGGGGTGGGGGGGAGAGGCTAAGAAGGACCCCCCTTCTTTGATCGAGCTCTTCCAAGATGGCACAAAGATGGTCTCCAAGGCTTCCAAGAGCGCCCCAGGAGGGCCCCGAGGCGCCCAAGCGGCCCCAAGAGGCCACAAAGAGGTCCCCAGGAAGCTCCCAAGAACCCCCCAAGAGGCCTGAGGTACCAAGACGCTGCAAGAGGGTCCTGGGACCGCCAGGACGCCCCCAAGACGTCCAAGCAGGACTCCAAGAAGCTCTCAAGAGACATACGAAGAGATTCCGAGAGGCATGCAGGAGGCCCCTGGCCCTTCAGCTCACCTCCTCCTCCTCTTCCTCCTCCTCCTTCTCCTATTCCTCATCCGCCTATTCCTCCTCCCTCCTCCCTCCGCCCCCCCCTCTCCCTCTCCCTCATCATTCTCCTCCTCCTCCTCCTCCTCCTCCTCTGTCCCCCCCCTCTCGTTGTATGACGGCTTCCCCAATCCCTTATTCCACTGCGTGCTCCTCCGTATCCGGGATCAGGGCAACTCGCCTGGACATCGTTTCTGCGTGAGCTCGTGGAGTTACGCGGAGCGCCTAGACTAAGATCTTGGCATCTGCGGGCCTAGGGGGCCGGCGGTGCGGCGTAAGCTAGTGAAACATATGTCCAAGAATTCTCGCCGACACCACAGGCAGTGGAAGGCAAGAAACTGAAGCACGCGGGCATCATTACAGACCCTCCGCACAAATCTTTCCGTCTTGCTCTGTCTGACCTGGCCAGTACCATCTTCTGAAGTAGCCTCACGGGACGAGAACTCGGAGAGGGTCGATCCCAGCCTTGGTTAAGTTTCGGCCGAACCTCTCCATGAATGACCCCCGAGCTGTGACCCGCGCGCGGCTGGCGAACTCCCACTCGTGGAAGTCAGGCCCTGCTTGCGAGCACTGTATGGCCTGCTCATCGTCACCGAGCGCGAGAACCAGCTAAGCCCAAAAGGGAGAGGCGGTTAGGCTCTCCTCGCTCCCGCCATCTGTGTTCGCCAGCGGTGCTAGGTGCCCATCGGCGCCTCCAGGCCACTTTCTCTGGCGCTTGCCGAGGAGAAGTGCAAATCTCCCAAGCCAGAGAACGACCTCTGGCCCCTCCTCCTGCTCGGGCGCGGCCATATCTGCGAACGCACGGATCAATGCAATGCATCCGTGGACCTCTTGATCTTTGCCACATGAGGAACGAAATCCAAGTGAACAGGGCACGCCGAAGTTGAATTGAACCCCAACTCCGCGGGAGCAGCCCCCCTCGGTGCATCAATCTTTGACTGGAAGACTGTTGGTTGGCGGGGGGGCAGGCGGTAAGCAGCAAACATGGGGCGGGGGAGCTCGGCGTCGGTTCCAGACATCCCCCAATGCAATCGGACCCAGGACTGAAGAACATCCCACAAGAACACGAGGCCATCCGCCGGCCAAAACAACCCAAACCATACGATCACTCGAGAATCTCATCCCCCGGGTTGCCCCCAAAACATCCCACAAACTGTTTTTTTTTTTTTTGCGTCGGCGGCTAGGCAGAGAAACTGCGCTGGCGGAGAGCTAACTAAACGGGGGTGCCGTTGTAGCGAAGTGCGCCACCATGCAGGAGAAGGGGGCAGGGCAGAGGAAGCGGCCGAAGGAGGGGGCGGGAAGGGAGCGAGGCCTCTCAGGGGGACGGGTCACGCCCTGAGCGCGTGGAACATCCCACAAACACGAAGAACAATAGGTTGCCCTCCACGAGCCGACCTCGATCTTGTACCTCGGTCCGGCTGTCTGATTTTTTGTTCAATCCGCGACCCCCCAGCAGCTCCCGACTCCTGCCCCTGGGGGTAGTGCCTCGCCCCGTGGATCCCATGCTGGTGGCCCCGAGGCCCGAAAGACGGGCCCCAGAGGTCTAGATCGAGGGACGCGGCCCAGATCGAACAAATCTTATCGTCGCTGGCGGCCCGCTCAAGCCGCCGCGTTAGGCCGCTATGCAATCTCGCGTAGGGCCCGCTCTTGATCGTGGAAAAAAACGCAGCGTGCCGCGCTCGCGTCCCGCGTAAGCTGTGGCGTAAGGCCGCTGTGCCATCTCGCGTGAGGCCCGCTGTTGAGAGCCGCTCGCGTGGTCGCCCAGCTTCCCCGAGCTGTTTCGGGGCCCCTGCCATCGAGGCGGAGCCCAGAGATCCGGGGTTCCCAGTCCCAGCTCTCATTGGCCATGCCGCGGAGAACCCACGAGCTGGCCTGGCAGGGCCGTCCTGCCACACCGCCCGAGCGGCAACGGACCCCCCCAGGGCCGCCGGCGCAGCGATGAGAGGGTCGGGGGGTGGGCGATTCAGCACCGCATTCGCGCGAGGCTCTGGCGGAGAATCAGGACCCTCTGGCGCCCACCTCGAGCGGAAAGAACGCAGAGGCGCGTTTGTACTCCGTTTCGGCTCGGAACGTAACAACAAACAGAAGTGGGCGACGACAAGGCGGCCGATGACGAGGATGACGGCGTGGATGGCGGGGAGAGTAGCGAAGCTCTGGCCGGAGAGTCTGGACCTTCTGGCGCCAATCCGCCGGTGCCCGTGGTGCCGTGCAGTCACCAGGCATTCGAATGCAACTGTCGACCTCTTGACTTGTGCCCTGGCAAATGTTGAGCTTGTCTGGACGAGGCGTACCGAAAATAAACTGAAGCCCAACTCCACAAGAACGGCCCCTCGGTGTACCAGCTTTTGACGACAAGAGGGGGGGGGGGGCCTGTGCTGGGTGCGGGCGGCAAACAAACAAACGCAAACTAGAAAACGGACAACGGAAAACGGAAACCGGAAAACGGAAAACGGAACCCAAAAACCGGAAGGCGAAAAATAGAAACTGGAAAACGGAAACCGGAAAACGGAACTTCGCTTTTTGGCCCAAGCGGGAAACCGGAAAACGGAAAGCGGAAAACGGAAACTGGAAAGCGGAAACCGGAAACCAGAAAACGGAAACCGGAAAACGGAATTTGGTTTTCTGCCAAAGCCGGAAAACGGAAACCAAAAACCGGAAAACGGAAACCGGAAAACGGAAAACCGGAAACCGGAAAACGGAAAACGGAAACCGGAAAACGGAACTTCGTTTTCTGCCCAAACCGGAAAACGGGAAACGGAAACCGGAGACCGGAAAACGGAAAACAGAAACCGGAAACCGGAAAACGGAAACCCGAAAAAAGAAAACGGAAAACGCAACTTCGTTTTCTGCCCAAACCGGAAAACGGGAAACGGAAACCGGAAACCGGAAAACAGAAAACAGAAACCGGAAACCCGAAAAAAAGAAAACGGAAAACGCAACTTCGCTTTCTGCCCAGACCGGAAACCGGAAAACGGAAACCATGGAACGGAAACCGGAAGACGGAAACCGGAAAACGGAAAACGGATTTTCGTTTTCTGCTCCAGGGTTCTGTTTTCCGTTTCCGTTCCGGTCCGGCGCGCCTGCTGACCGGAATCATCTGCGGTGGTGTTCTGGTCTTCGGAGCCTCTTCGGCCATCTTGGGGGCCTCTGGGGCTGTCTTGGGGCCCTCTGGGGCCGTTGTGGGCGCTCTTGGAGGCCTCTTGGGCCTTGCTGGGGCGATCCTGAAAGCCTCTTGTGCCGTCTTGGAGCGCCAGTAAGCCCCCAAGGCGAGAACGCCAAAACCCTTCAAACATTGAAGGAAAATCGCAAATTTCTGCCTCTGTGGAGCCTCTTGGGAGGTCTCTTGAGGGCTCTTGGGGGTCTCTTGGGGCCTCTCGGGGGCCTCCTGGGGGCCTCTTGGGGCCTGAACCTCTCTGCGCCTGGACCTCGAAATGTCCGCTCGGGTCGTTCGTCTGGGTCCGCCCTTGGAGCCGTCTTGGGAGCCTCTTCGGCCATCTGGGAAGCCTCCGGGGCTGTCTTGGGGCCCTCTGGGGCAGTTGTGAGCGCTGTTGGAGGCCTCTTGGGCTGTTTTGGGGCGATCCTGGAAGCCTCTTGGGCCGTTGTGGAGCGCCGGGAAGCTCCCAGGGCGAGAACGCCAAAAACCTTCAAACAATGAAAAGGAAATTGCTAATTTCTGCCTCTGTGGAGGCTCTTGGGAGGTCTCTTGGGGCCTCTTGGGTTGGGGGTCTCTTGGGGCCTCTCGGGGGCCTCTTGGGGGCTTTCTGGGGGCCTCTTGGGGCCTCCAGAAAACCAAAACCCTTCAAAAACTACAGTAAAATTACTAATTGCTGCCTGTGTGGGCCCTCTTGGGAGGTCTCTTGGAAGCCTCTGGGGGAATCTTGCAGGCGCTCTGGGCTGTCTGGAAGCCATTTTTGGTGTCTTCAATCGCTCTTTGGCCGTCTCGGCCATGTTGGACTCTCCCAGAGGCCACTTGAAGCGCTGCTGGAACGCTCTTGGGAGCCTGCTGGGAACTGGCCGGGACCCGGCCTGGACCTGGCCACGACTTGCGGGGGTACTTTTCGTCCGGTGACCCCTGGTGCGGCCCCGCGCGCGCGGATAGGAATATTGTTAACCAGTCCCCGGAGATCTTAGCACGCCCTTGGCCCGTTGGGCCTGCGAATTTGACGCGGATCGTGCCCCCCTAGCACGCGCGCAAGGGCGCGCGAATGATGTCGGCATGCGGCGCGAGAGGCCCGTTTGGCAGAATTCCACGAACATGTTGCAACAAGTATGGTTTTCTCTAGAATTCGGAAGAGCGCGAGCGCACGTTTTTGTTTGTTTGTTTGTTTGTTTGTTTGTTTGTTTGTTATTTTTAGTTTTTTGTTTGTTTGTGATGTTGCGAAACCATTTTTTAAACAAAAAACACAAACATAAAAACAACTCTCGGTTTTGGAATCGCTGCGAAACCGCAAGTTTTTGACGGATTTCGGCATGCTCGCGCGACGACGCGCGCGCGTGCACTTTGTCATCCTTTTGCAAAAGGAACAATTTCGACAAGCGCGCGCTTTTCCCGTTTGGTAGGATTTTCTGAACATGTTGAACAACCTACGGTGCCCTTAAAAATGCGCAAAAGCGCGCAAGCTTGTTTTGAACATCCATGTTGCGAAGCCCTTTGTTTTTACATGTTTTTTTGGACGCTCGCCTTTGAAATCTTTACGAAACTAAGAGTTTTCGAAAGATTTCGGCATGCGCGCCCGACGACGCGCGCCTGTGCAATTCGTCAAATCTTCAAGTTTTTCTGTTGAAAACATAGGATGTTTGGTACATGGGTGCGCGCGCATATGATTTGTTGCACAGGATGGCGGGGGGGCCGATACCGGCGCGGCTAGGATGGTATGAACTCATAAGCCGAATGGACGATGGACGATGATGTCGGCATGCGGCGCGACCGACGCGGCCGCGGTGGCGCTGACCGCTGGGCACTTTCCAGCGGGCGCTTGAGTGCGAGTCGGTGGCGTGGGCGGGCGCGGTATAATGGCGACGCCGACAGCAGTAGACACGATGATGAGAGTAGCGATGATGGTGACGATGGTGGCGATGACGACGGCAAGGTCCATGACGGCGCCGATGTTGATCACGTTCGCCGGTAACGATTACGATGTCCTCGCGTCGGTGTGAAGTTTTTGGAAGGAGTTCGACATGCGCGCGCGGCCGACTCGCGCGAGTGGCCCGCGTGGTTTTATTTTGCACGGATCGTGCCCCTCCACCGCGCGCGCACGGGCGT
This sequence comes from Prorocentrum cordatum, assembly GCA_963575745.1. Classification (NCBI taxonomy): domain Eukaryota; class Dinophyceae; order Prorocentrales; family Prorocentraceae; genus Prorocentrum; species Prorocentrum cordatum. The sequence continues at coordinate 432,727 of CAUYUJ010021871.1, read as the reverse complement.
TCGGATGAGTTCGACATGGGGCACGAGAGGCCCGTGTGACAGAGCGAGCTAGACAGTGCTTCCGAGGGCCTTGCAGAAGTTAACCATCGGGGCGACCCCGATGCCCGCGCTAAGGAACACGCTGGGCTCAGTGGAAGACTCGAGGGTGAAGATGCCGAACGGGGCCGTGAGCTGGACTTTCTCTCCAACCATGAGCTTCTCGTGCAAGTGCGTGGAAGCCTCAACCCCTTGAATCTTCTTGGCCGTGCACAGCAAGAAATCGACGCCAGGCGGCGACGTTACCGTGTAGTGACGCTTGGCGGTGAAACCGGCGCCCTCTGGGTCAACCTTCAGAATGAATTACTGGCCCTCTGTGAACTCGAATGCCCGCCCGAAGATCTGCGAGCAGCGCGGCGGTTTGAAGGAGCAGCTCTTGATGTCCTGCGCTAGGTTCTTGATGTCGGCCACTTCAAAAGTCTCCAGGCCGGACCGACCACCCGAACGCTTCTCTGCCATCTGGTAAAAGGGGCTCTTCTGTGTCGATGCGTGCCTTCGCAAGGAAGTAGACTGCCTCACTCCAGGCTTCTCCAATCTAAGGCGTGACAGCCTCCCCGAAGATCTTGCCCACCGCCGCCATCATATTGTCATGCACGACGGGGTACTGCGGGGATCAATGCAAAACGCACAATGCCTGTGACAGACTGCCGCCACCGGCCCTTTGGGCACCAGCAGTGGGGACAAGTCTTGTATGTTGCTTGCGTAAGCGACGATCGTGGCGGCCAGCGCATGCGGCTGGGGAGTTGAGTTGGGCACGTTGTGCGCGGAGTTGAAGTAGGCGAGCAGCTCGCGGTTCTCCTTGAACATGCCGCTGTAAAACATCTTCGTGATGTCCTCGGCCTTCGGGGCCACCACAGGCGCGGTCGCCGCAATGATGTCCGCTGTCTCGGGCTTCATCACCGCGGGGAGACCCGTGTCTTCACTCCCGCGCGCTGGGCCCAGCGTGGTCTGCTGCTTCCTCTAGAGAGATCGCGATAGTCCTCCTGGGACTGAGCAGGAGCACGGCAAGGCCACCGAGCCTCACCATCCTCTTGCGGGTGGTCTCCAGCAGCCTCCCGACACACGAGGAGATGGGCCCGAGGATCGCTGCAGCGGGCCCAGTACCAGGGGGAGGAAACTTAGTCGAGTTGGTATGCCGGTGCTGGTACTCAATGCTGCAGTGGACCTGCAATGCCGCAAGCACGATAAATGGCTTTGCCGAACTCCTGGACGCTTAGATGCGCGGGCCAACACCGGCTTGAGCCAAAACGATCACGAATGGAGAACGATGAGGATAAGGACGGCGGGCGAGGAAGGGGCGATGTGGGTGGGCAGGTGAGGGGATCCTCCTCCTCTTTCTCTTCCTCCTCCCCCTCCTCCCCATCTTCCGCCTCCAGGTTCTCGCGCGGCTGCATGCCAGCTGTCTTGGGGCCGTTGGACGTTGGGCCCTCGCGCGGCCCTTTCGGAGCTGCCTCCGGCGTCTCTCGGCCCCTGGTGCGATCGTCGTGGGGCCCGCATATGGCCGAACCGGAGACCCCGAACCTACACATGTTGGCGTCTCGCCCATGCTCCCGCTGCCTTCCGCCGACCTTCTGTCAGCGTCGACCTTCTGTCGGCGTCCGCCAGCGGACCCGCCGCCGCATTGCTTCCGCCGGCCTTCCGCCGAGGGCGAGGGTGCGCCGAAGGCGAGGCCCTCTCTGAGAGCGCGCCGTGCTGGAACCCTCCTGGGGCATCTCTTGCTGCACCTGGGGCTACATCAGGGCGATCTTGGGCCCTCTCGGGGTCTGGTGTGAGCGTCCAAATTTTCTTTTTCGGGTCGTCTTGGGCGGTCTCAATGCCCTGTTGGACCAGCCGGCACATTCCAAGGCGCCCCCCCGCCCTCTTCTCCCTTGCCCCTTACCCTCTGCTCTCTCTATCGCTCTCTTTTTCTCTCCCTCTCACTCTGAGTGCCTCTACCATTTCCGTACATCAGATCCGTTCGCACATGCGCCGACATGTACTCGCTGGCAGCATGCATACGGCCCCGAATCTCGCCCTGGCGCCTGACAGCAGAATGGCGTGATCGGCCTTCTGCAGGATCTGCACCGCTGCCTTCGTGCGCTTCGCGCTCCACCTCGGTACAGGGTGATGGCAAACATAGTCAACATCGAATCGGAAAATCGGATCACATCGGAACTAACGCCAGATCGGGCTGCATCGGCACAGAGTCGGAATCGGATCGAATCGGCCTCGCCAGTGGGCGACCATCGTCGTCCACTGCAGGTCGGCCAGCACCGCAAGGTGGAGAATAATGGTGCCAAGCAAACTCAGGAAAGGGCTGCTGGCCTGCTCGGAGGGCGGCCCGCACACCTCGGATTGGCTGTACTGAGGCCGCCGCTCCTTGATGTTGTGCGACTCGTCGCAGATCACCAACTGGTGCGGATTTCCGCACGGTCGCGACATGTACTTTGCTCCAGATGCGGCCGCCAACAAATTGTACGAGATCACCCAGACGGCGGCGTCCTCACGGAAGCTTTCCTTGCCCGACTTGATGACCTGGAACACAAAAGCACATAGCAACAACACTTACCGGCACTGTTGTTTCGAACGACGGGTTCCTCGGCGGGAGGCACGATGGCCGTCCGATATCTAACCCTTGTTGCTCACATGTGGTCAAGCAGCAGGTCACTCCGAGGAGGTCTACGCTGTCCCCACTGTTCGATTCTTCAAAAATTGAAATCATCACCGAATGTAGTGCCTCCAGGAATACCTCTCAACTACTTGCCCTTGGTTTCGGGAAGGAACTAAGCGAAGCGTAATATTGATGCATATTTCCTCAAGTAAGATGCACACCGGTGTGGTGTTCACTCCTTGATCGTCACTGTGGAAGAAAAACCTGTGCTCGCACTCTTAGCACGGTTGCGAGCATCACGGTATGTCAGGACATCAGCTACACTCTCATTCAAAATCAGCGTGCCCCTTTTTTCAAAACCGAACTTTCAGGCACTCCGGATCTCAACGACAGTTGGGGGCCACGCAACCAGGGGTGCAGCAATACTTTGCGTGACCTCTGCACCACGCCACGCAACGCGGAGTCTGGGAAACAACGAATTGAGTGGCATACCACTCTGGAACCGTCTGGGAAGCCTCTTGAAGGCATGTTTGAGGCCTCTTGGAACCTCTTTGGACTTTTGGGGGGCCTCTTGAGAGCGTCTTGGGCGCTGTAGGGAACTCGCGGTTTCGAGGGCCCCTCAGGGGGTGCGGGTCCCCCTCTGGGAGCTGCTGGGGCAGTGGCGGGAGCGACGGAGTAAGGGATGGGCTGCTGCTTTTTCCGTCTGACGCACGCCCACGTCCATGCTTGAGCTGTCCATTCTTCAGCTGTCGGGCGCGCGCTCACTTTTGAGAGAAGGGCGTGAGGAGGACAAATAGAGGGCGGCAGCAAGTACGTGTCGAAGGAAGAAACCGCCACCCCGTCGCGCTGAGGACCCCGTGGTGCCTCGCGCGTGGCATGGGGCATAACGGCCCTGCCCGCCAACGGACGGGCCAAACCCCAACCGAAGGCTGGGGGTACGCTCGGAACCGGGGGAGGACTGCGGTCGTCCTCAAGGGGGGGCTGTTGTGAAGCTGCATAGTGCCTTTGGTGGATGGGTTGTGGCTCGGCAGTGAGGTTCGGGTGGATCCTGTCTGACTGCTCGCCCAGCCGCTGGTTTCAGCGGTGTCAGGAAATATTACTCGTATACTCGGGTCGGCCTGCACTCTCCACTGTAAAGCTCCGTGCGCAGCGAAAGTGATTCCCATAAGTACAACTGTGTTGCAACATGCGCTATGCCATTCATTAGTTTTGTCAATTTTCTCGTCGCACATAGTGTTGGGACGATTTGTTTGTTCTCTCCTCCCGCCGTTCATGGAGCCATTCTTCACATGTATGGGCATTATCTCGTCATTAGCTCGTGGCTCAATGTATGCGGGCCAGCTGCATGAGCTTTTTGGTGATTATGAGTCGCCTTTGGTCGAAGAGCCTGAGATAACGGTGAACGCAAAGGGTGCAGGTCGGGTCGTGAAGTTTGACTACGTGGCACATGGCTTCCTGTTCTGAGCGGGGGGGCACCGATTTAATATGGTAGGCAAGTTTCGGGCAAGGGATCTCTCAAAGGACCACATGGGCTTCATATCCCAGGATCCTGAGGCAGGTTGGCGCAGCCCTGGCGTTCGAGAGTGTGCGGTGAGTTCGATTGCTTCGCTAGGATCACACTCGTGATGGCGTACGCTCCACTCCACTCCACTCCACTCCACTGCACTGCACTGCACTGCACTGCACTGCACTGCACTCCACTCCACTCCACTCCACTCCACTCCACTCCGCTCCGCTCCGCTCCGCTCCACTCCTTCTCCTCCTGTTCCTCCTGCTCCTCCCCCTCCTCCTCCACTTACTCCTCTTACTCCTCCTCCTCCTCCTCCTCCTCCTCCTCCTCCTCTTCCTCCTTCCCCTCCTCCTCCTCCTCCCCCGTCTCCTCCTCCTCCTCCTCCTCCTCCTCCTCCTCCTCCTCCTCCTCCTCCCCCGCGGGGTGGGTGGGGAGCCGTCGGGCTGGCCCCCGGTCCGGAACTCGAGGGAGGAAGGGAAGGACAGGATGGGGGGGGGGGGCGGCCTGCACGCGGCCGTCCCCGCACAGGTCGGGCAGCCACCGCCCGGCCTGCTCCTTCCACACGAAGCGCAGGGAGGAGGGGCAGATGACGAGGACGGGCCACTCCTTGGGGCAGGCGCGGGGCCGAGAGGAGGCGCAGTGGGCTCTGCACAGGGGGCGGCCCTGGGCAGGAGCGGCTCTCGGTGCCCGGCGCTCGAGGGGGCCGCGAGGGTCCCAAGGCTGGGGGCCCAGGTGCAGGCCAGAGCTGGGGGGGCTCCTGAGGGTACGCACCGAAAATCACTCGGAGGGTCGCCCCTTCGCGTAGTAGAGCGAAGCCGACGAAGGCCAGCAAGTCAAGACGGAAGGCCCCTGGACGAGGACTGCGTGTTGAGAGGGAGGGGGATCCGTCTCTGACCAGAACAAGGCAACAGGCATACGTAGGAAAACGATTATGCTGAGTACGATGATGGGGTTGGTGATGAGGAGGAGGATAAGGATAAGGATAAGGATAAGGATGAGGATGAGGATGAGGATGATGATGATGATGATGATGATGATGATGATGATGATGATGATGATGATGATGATGATGATGATGCTGGTGATGATGCTGATGATGCTGGTGGTGATGCTGGTGGTGATGATACTGATTTTGCTGCCGATGATGTTGCTGCTGATGGTAAGGGTGACGCTGAAGATGACCGCGATGACGATCATGATAGCACCAGTGATTAGAATGATGACCATCACGATGAAGATGATGGTGCTGATCATGATGACGACACTGATGAGACTTGTGATGCTGATGATGATGACGATGACGATGCTGACGCTGCTCCTGCTGCGCTAATGATGATGTAGCAGTGGTGCGGTGCAACCGCTGGCCGAAGCTCGGCCCACTTCGCCCCGACCGCTGGCGGAACGGGCAGAGGCCGTGCCCCCGAACATCTCCACGCAAGCCAACGCCCGTCCAGAGGCGGCGCAAACAACGACGCACACTTCGCCGGACCTGGGGGCCGACCGACGCATCATTCGAACTCCGAGGGGGCTTCCCGTCGGAAGCTGCACGGCGCACGAAGCAGAACCACAACTGCTGCCATGGCGCTCTGAGGGCATACGTTCTGGGCACATCCGTGGCACTCCCACTCGCCATCAGCTCATGGAAAATGGGCGACCCGCACACACCGGCCCGGCCCGGCCATTCCGCCTCGACCTACAAGAACTGCGCCGAGGGACCGCGCTGACGACCTCTGAACTCCGCCTAGGCCGCGAACCCGCACGACCCTAAGAGCACTGCAATTCGACTTCCCCTCCTCCGTCGCCTCTTCCAGGTCGCCCTCGCTCAGCGCTCGAATGTGATATTCCTCCGATTCTCTCTCTTGTCCCCGTCGCTACCATCCACTCCGAGGGCTGCCGCGCACGCGGGGTCCTCGTGGTCGCCCACCGCGTCTTCCACCAAGGCGACGGTTTCGACCGCGGCGGCCACCAGCGATAGTAATGAGGCGCGCTTTATCAGCTTCTCCTCGACCTTAGGGCCTCCCCCTCGCATTGCATATCGGGCTTGACGCTGCCCTCCACCGCGGCGCCCCTGGTCGGAACAGTCCCGCCGCCGATCCCGGCTGACTCGCCGAAGTTCGAGGCGTGGTACTCCGCCTGGCTTATGGGGTTTACGTAGCTCTCCAGCTCCTGCTGCTCGCCCTTGAACTCAACCTCCGAAATCTGGGTCCCGTCATCCCTGCCGCCGATCTCCTTGTGACCGAGACAAGGCCCGTGCTGGTCGCGCCGCGGCGCCACGGGGCTGGCGGAAACCAGCGGGGTGGGGATCACCTTCGCATGCAGCGCGACGTTGCGCCTCCGCTTGGTGATGCCGCTCCCGTTCTCGGAGACCATGAGCTCCCACTGCGCTGGGGCAGCAGCTGCCAGCCTCTCTGCCAGTTCGCCATCGCCCAAGCACGCCGCCAGCTGGACGTAGCGACTCCTCCAGAGCTGTGCCTCACGGCGGAAATCCTGCTGCAGCGGCTCCGACGACCAACGCGCCCACCGCTGGGCAGCGCGGCGCTCTGCCGAGAGTCTTCAGCCTCCGAGCGGGCGGTGTGCCGTGGCCACCCGCTCGGCGGCCGCCCGTGCCATCGCAAGCGCCACAGCCGCGCAGGAGGGGATATAGACAGAGCCGCTCTCTCCTACGAAGGGGAGGGACACGGCGCGCACCTCGCCCACCCTGGCGCCCAAGGCAGCCTTGAGCCCAAATGGCCACGGATGATGCTGCTGCTGCTGGTGATACTGATGATGTTGATGATGATGATGCCGATGCTGCCGATTCTGATGATGATGGTGGCTACGATAATGATGCTACTGCTGATGATGTTCAGCAGTAGTAGTAATAGTAGTAGTAGTCGTAGTAGTAGTAGTCGTCGTCGTCGTCGTCGTCGTCGTCGTCGTCGTCGTCGTAGTCGTAGTCGTAGTCGTAGTCGTAGTCGTAGTCGTAGTCGTAGTCGTAGTCGTAGTAGTAGTAGTAGTAGTAGTAGTAGTAGTAGTAGTAGTAGTAGTAGTAAGTAGTAGTAGTAGTAGTAGTAGTAGTAGTAGTAGTAGTAGTAGTAGTAGTAGTAGTAGTAGTAGTAGTAGTAGTAGTAGTAGTAGTAGTAGTAGTAGTAGTAGTAGTAGTAGTAGTAGTAGTAGTAGTAGTAGTAGTAGTAGTAGTAGTAGTAGTAGTAGTAGTAGTAGTAGTAGTAGTAGTAGTAGTAGTAGTAGTAGTAGTAGTAGTAGTAGTAGTAGTAGTAGTGGTGGTGGTGGTGGTGGTGGTGGTGGTAGTAGTAGTAGTAGTACGCATGCGTGTGCCGCGCGCTCAGTTTTCCAGCGCCCTCGTCACCCTCAAGGGTCTGTGCGCGTCCATGCGACGAGCCCTACACGGACTCACTGCATGAACGTGCTGGTGGCGCCAGCACGAACAACGTGCGACGGAAGCCACCCAGCGCAGGGCCCGCGCCCAGCGGCAAAGCTCAGCACTCCGCGCGCTGACGGCCAAGACCAAAGGGTCCAGACCGTTACGGCGAGCCCGCCCCTCCGGGGAACGCTCGCCGTCGCCGCACAGGGCACAGCCTCAAGAGGCATGGGTGCCCAACGCGCGGCCCTCGCCGTAACGCGTGTGGCGTGGAGGCTGGGCGGCCCATGCCGACCACCTCCAGGCAGGGCCTCAAGAAGCCACGCCTCTGACCAATGACCCGCTTGCGATTTCCTCCCCCGCCTGCCTGGAGGAGAGCCAATGCCGCGCACAGCACCCATCCCATGCCTCCCTAGAGGTGGGTGGGCGGGGCGGCAGCGAGACTGGCCAGGAGACGCTTGCAGCGCTGCACGCGCTGCAATGCATCGTCAGCCAGTGCCGCCGCTACACCATCAGACACCGCCTGGGCCTGGTTGATGTAGATTTTGGCAGTCTTGGCCTGCTCCCACCGCCCTAAAGAGTGCGTGGCATCGAGGGAGGCGTACTTAGCAAAATGCCATGTTGCACCCCCACGTCGAAGACAATAAGGTGTAAATGAAAGGTCGTCTATACCGAAATCCCCGGCATACTTCCTGATCGCGCTCGCAAGGTCACGGAAAGTACCTGGACCCGGTCATTAGGTGGTATACTCCGCAATGTTCGAGAAATGAGGCGTACCGCGAGCGGGTCATGCAACGACGCGCACTCGTCGAAGCCCTTCCTTTGAGACCCCTTCGAACCTGGCAGACTAATCACACACACGCACACACACACACACCTTGTCGGCGATGACCTTGACCTGCTTTGGGGTGAGAGTCACCAGCTTGCCAGTACGGAGAAGACCAAGAAACCCGACCAGGAATATGACAGCGACGCGGTCCTCGCTGCAGGCGAAAGCCACACCAACCATCCCAACCAGGGCGTCGGCTGGAATAGGTAACGCCCGCCGCCGCTTCAGCCCTCGGCCCCAATACGAGCAATACAGCTTCGCCGTGTCCACGTGCTTCCGGCAGCTGGGGAGAAGCCGGCGGAGGCCGGACACGAATTCTTGCACGTGCCCGTGCGGTTCGCCTTCCATGTAAAGATGGTTGACGTACTCCGCAGCAGCTGAATCGAGATGGGCCATGCTATCTGGCAGCTGGAGACCACGCACATGCAAATAGTTGAAGAAATTGCTCACTTGCTTCCTATAGCGTAGAAGTGTTCGATCAGTAATACCCTCGTACTTGATATGCGCACGCTTGGTCCGCCTGGACCGGCAACGCGCGTTACCCATCAGTGCCGCGATGCAGCCGGCTTGCTGCGTCAGAGTAGTTCCAATGTCTGACGGTCCACAGCGTGAGCACGTACGAGTTGGTAGCGAGAGCGTACGCCAAGAACCGCCTCGAGATGCGGTTCAGGACCTTCGAGCTGCTACGCCCTTGGGCCGCGACGCAAGCAAAGACCCGACTGTCGAACACATGGAAGTAACGTTTATTGAGGAAGCTGAGCGAGTCCGCTAAAGAACGGACATACATTAAAAAGGCTGTGAATTCGAGAACGTTGATGTGCTGTTCCTGGCGCCATGGGTACGCCTGGACTGTTTTCCATTTCCAGGCGCACGCGGGGTAAGGAAGGTCTTGCCGACACCCGTCGATGAGCTCCTCCGTGGAAAGGCGCACGTCCGACCCTCTGTAATTCGCCTCGCGGAGAAGACACCTTCATATGCCGAAGCCCGTCAATGAGCGCGCGCGCTGCTGCCGAAATCCCCGGCTCCTCGGACAGCCTCGCAGTGCTGCGACGCAACTCGCGCCGCAACGAACCTTCGCGGAGGGATGGGGCGGCTGGTAACTGCTTCAGGTGACGCGCCTGAAGGGTATCGGCAATAATCGCGCTAACGAATGCGCACCACGCTCTGTGCCAATCGGTGGGTAATGGAGGTCGGCGTTGCCACGTAGATACCAATGCGCGGTGAAGAGCAGTCGAACAATCCAGCACGTAAAGTCCAAACTCAGCGGATCCACCCCACCAGGAGGCGCAGACTGTGTCCAAGAAGACGCCGTTCAACCGCTGCACCGCCGAGACCAAAGGCACCTGGGCTACCCAAGACTCCCTGGGCAGCTCGATAGCGCCCAGGCGCCCGTTGGCCAGCTGAGCCTCCAGAAGGCGCGCTGCCGATTTAACAGAAGCGTTGCCTTTGGCGATCCTGCTCCGCAAGCGTTGGGGCAGGTGCGGCCGACCCTGTGGGTGGGCCTCGTCGCGGAGGGCGCGCCCATGCGCGCTCTGCGCCTGGGGCTCCAGAGCACCTGAACACCAATGCATCCACGCTGCCTCTGGCAGACCGCGGCGGCTGGTCAGACTGACCGCCGGCGGAAACTGTGACAAGCGTTGCGCGCCGAACACGGGCATGACCGGCACGCCATGCTTCCCTACCTCCCACGCCAGCCAGTCACGCGAGGCTGCGGCGACGTACACCGCGCAAGCGGGGAGCCCATGGCACTCCGCGCCGCAGCTCCCGCGATGCCTCAGGAGGCAACCGAGCCTGCAAGTTAGCGCGCTGCATCCCAAGATGCAGCACCTGCCGGCGTCGGCCGGCAGAGGGCCTCCGCAGGTTGCGCACACGGCTGCTCGGCGCGGAGCATCGCAACTTTGCCTTGCCTCCTCGACGAGGCCTGCAACGACATCCTCTGCGAGACCCTCCGCTTCACCGTCCAGCGCGTCGACGAACTCAGTAGCCTCGCAGGCTCCGCCTCTGGCTGATGACGCATCAGAACAGCTGATTGTCCGCCGGATTTCGGCGCGCAAGTCCGTGAACATGAACGGAATTAGAAGCGTCGCGAGCAGCACTTCGTCCAAGTGCTCCATGTTGGGCTCCGCGACGCCTGGCCCTGCGGAGACAGTAAGAGTGAACGCCTCTTGGAGGGCCGCAGAAACAGGGCGGCGGAAGGAGGCCCCAAGGCAAAAACAACCAAGCCAATGCTGAAGAGCACCGCCACTCCACTGCGGCATGCCCGAAAGCACGCCACCCTTGAACGCAAGAGCAGCGCTTTTGTCACGACCGTGCGACAACCAGCCGCGAAACCCGTCGAGCTCTCCACCGAGCAGGGCCCCATGCGCTGCACATGCAACGCTTTTTTTACAGAATTGAACGGCAAGTTCAACCGCCGGCAGGCCGCCAGAAAACGCTCGTGCCCCGGGCTCTCGCCCGGGCCACCTGCCCACCTAGCGGCGGCCGCCGCTTTGCGCAAGTAGTCAACGCCGTCCATGCACGCGACGGTGAAGTCTGGACAGGGGGGCACGACGCAATCCTTATTCAACTCAGTGCTGGCGGCCCCGCAAGTTTCAAAAACAACCTTCCGTGCCATGTACTGCATAACATCGACCGCACCGAGCCAGCCCATGGGAACCGCTTGTATAGCGACATACATCATTTCCGAAGCTGGCCCGCCAATGACGCTACGTGAGACCTGCTTGCTAAATGCAAACGTACCCCTCCACGCAGGAGGCATGCGAAACATATTGAAACAAGACTCCATGTCCTCCGAATCGATCCACATGTCTTCTCCAGGCTGCAACTCGACGAGGCTGAGCTGACCCAGGTAAGGTAGATCACTACTGCCTCCACGCAGCCTGCGGAGGAACGAGTTCGAAGGCACGAGGATGGAGATAAAGCGCAGACAAGTCCCGCTTCTTGGACGCGACCTCGCCGCCGTAACCCGCGCGACGAGCCTCGAGGTCATCGCGGACAGTTGCAGGATCAACCGCCTGCGGCGAGCCGCTATGCATGAATCCCACGGACTCCACGATGCGCTCAATGACGCCGCGCTGCCCACGCGACAGCGAGGCAAAGGCGCGGAGACAGACAGGCCTCCGGCACCACCCCGCGCGTGCGAGGAAATTGAGGGCGTGCACGGCGAGCACGCCCCGCGCCTCGATGCCGGGGCTGCGGCCGCCATGTCGCTTGCCGACGGCCTCGCGCAAAACCTCTTCTGCAGCGAGCGGCTCGATCGGGAGTAGCTCGCGCCACTTCGCGCTCGGCGGGTCGCCGGAAGCGTGGGCGCTGGAAATCAAGGAGTCTGCCACGAAAGCAATCCGCGAAGGGGTGGAGCGACATGCCGCAAGCAGGCAGAGGCCCAACTCAGGCACACTCTGGCAGCCCGAAACGCAAGCCTGCATGGCATCTCGCCGCGCGGCCTCGTGTGGCAGCAGCAGGAGCAAACGAATGTTTTGCCTTGAGCCACAGGTACGGACACAAGCGCACTCTGTCAAAGATCCCCTGGATGAAACATCACGCTAAACCTATTCGTGAAAATCTAGACCCTTGTCACACGGGTCAGAATTTCTCCTAGGTTTAGCACCCTTAAATATCGGCTAGGATAAGCCACAGTGCGCTGTCCTGCACCCAGAACAGTAGCGTACTCGACCCCTGCTTCGAGACGCTCAAACAAAAGAAACAAAGCGGAGAACATTAAGAGGCTGAAACGGCGATGGCAGACAGAGCGGAGATTACTGAAAGACAGATGCCTGCAAGTCGGCGGGAGCGGTCGGGGAGGGGGAGAGAGGAGAGGTCGGGAAACCACCACCACCGTCACCGGGCTCCTCCAGCGACACCGACTGGACGAGAAACTCCTTCCACGACAACATAGCCAATGCACGACGGGAAGCTGCCTGCGACCTGTCCTTGAGCTCAGGCTGGTCCTTCCTCCTCATCACCTCCTCCTCCTCGTCGATGAGACACAGACGACCATGCGACATCAGGTCGAACAACGCTGCGTTGCTCTTGGTGATATCGTCCTTCGTGAGCGAGTCGACGGGCATACGCCCGTGGGGAATCCACCGAACTCTTCCTTGAGCCCGCTCCAGCGATTCACTGATGATCGCCAGATCTAGAGCTGTGCGCCGGTCTCTGGCGCTGGCGTTGCCCTCTTTCTGCATGGTATCGTAGATCGACTTCGCGTCCACGACGTGCACCTGTCTCTCTCTAGAGCCCAAGCGGCAGTCCCGCCGAAGGACCGTAGTGAAGGGTCCCGCGGCTCGGAGGCAGTCGGGAACGTCCACGTCGCGAAACACCACATCGCGGTAGAGCACCTGCAGGTACTCTACTTCGGCGACAGCTGCTGTGAGAGCCTGAGTCTCTCCCGCCAACGTGGAGGGAACCTTCCTCCTGAGCTTGCAGGACCGCCATCCCAGGATGGAGGCCTTGACGGAACGATTGTCCAGTAGTGATCTGTCGGTAGCCAGCACCATCCACGCGCCCTGCGTCGGATCAGCTGGCAGTCCCTTGTCATCTGTCAAATCCTCCGAAGCTCCGACACCGCCTGCGTCCGAGAAGGACACGAACGCCATACGGTCGGGGTCCAGCTTCCAGAGAATGATTCCTCTCGAGGCCGTTCCTCTCAGATGCTTGACGAGCTTATTAGCTAGTGCCACATCGGCCACGGTTGCTGCCTTCAGGCGGCTAGCGAGGATGCTCGCGATGCCAGCCGCCTCGGGGCGAGCCTCTCGGCCCACCCAGTTGAATTTGTACACCAGCGATCGTAGAGCTCGAAACTCTTCATTTTCCAGCAAACTACGCTTGTCCGAGAGGCGACCTCGGGCCAATGTCAAAGGACGAATCTCCTCCAGAATATACTTCTCCTGGTCCACGGTAGCTCGGTCGCTCAGGAAAGTCGCCCGACGGCCCGCAAAATCCACTGGGCCAGAATGACAATCACGATACTTGCCGAACTTGAATCGAGCCTCCAGCGTCTGTCGCAGCCAGGCTCGAGACTTGCTGTCCGAGCTCCCTATGAAGAAATCATCCACCTCGAGCAGCATCATGTTGAGTATCTGGCCATTCTTTCCGTAACGCAACCACCAGCAGGGTTCCAGAAGACTGCGAACGAACCCGTGACTCTCTAGATACTTGACCACTGTTTTTCGCCACGCCATGGGAGCATCGTCCAGCCCATACACGTTGACCAGTAGTAGAATCAGCGATCCAGAAGGTAAGCTGGTGCCGTCGCACGGTTCTACATATATGTGTCCCTGCGCTCGTGACATGGGGTCTGATTGACAGAAGGCGTTCTTCACATCTGCTATGTCACCTAGCATAGACAAGTTTAGCATAACCTGCATGAACATCATGATGGACGAGGTCTGTGGTGTGGGCGCATACACTGCTAGAGAGCCGGAATCTGGATCCCGATGGCCATGAACACACCACCTGGATTTAGCCGTCGGCTCCGTGAACGTGCCTTCCACCGGCTTCCACCTGCGGACCATCCGACTGGAGATGATACGCTCTGGCTGCTCTCGACGAATCACAGCTGCCTTTTCCGGGGGAATCACCTCAACAGCTCCTGTCTTCATGATACTCTCCATTTCCTTGCTGTCTGAAGCCCGAAACTTCTCTCGCTCTTCGGGACTGAGACGCTTCATGTTAACTTCCCCGGACCGCCCGGCGGCAAACACACCCCCATCCTCGAGACAGTCACCAGACCCTTCGGCCCCCTCCTGGCTCAGAGGCCTCACTCGCACTCCATGTCCTTCTGGCCGTACCCAGAAGCACTCTTGGAAACCCTCGACTCTCTGGGGAGACCTGGACCTGGTCCTGATTCGGTCCTCGATTTCCTGAACTCTCTCGGCCACGGAGGCCCTGGGTCCCGTCCCCACCACCACCGGTCCCCGCTCCACGGTTCCTGGAAGTCCCGGGGGGAGTTCGACACTGGGGGGAGACAAAGGAGGTGCGGGGTCTGCTGGCGACTCCGCAACGCTTGGTGGGGGCTCCTCGAGGCGCTGCCGCTTCACCTCGGGAGGACAACTCCCGGCGCGCTGCATTCTGATGCAGTGTGGAACGTCGGCAGGCTGCTCCAGCCTGCCCCTCCTAGGAGGACCGATGGGAGACGGAGCCGAGGGAGAAGGAGGGGGAGGAGACGGGAGAGGAGAGAGAGAGGGGGAGCGAACAGGAGGAGGCGAGGGCGTGGACAGAGGAGCAGATCGGGACGTTCCGGACGACCCCTGTCTCGGCAAGTCCCCCTCGCCCTGGGAGTCCCCCCGGGGAGAGGGAAGCTCGGTAGGAGGTTCCGAACGCTCCTCTGACTCGGGAATGGAGGCCAGACGGGAGGGAGGTTGAGCAATGGTCGATCCGGCTCGAGAGTGGACTCCACGGCCCAGTATGGGCGGGCCCACGACGGAAGGAGCGGGTCGGAGGCTCTCCGGATCCTCCCTCCTCGGCTCGATCCCCACTCCCGGAACGCGTGGTCCCGGGTCCGTCTGGGGCTGGGATGGTTCATCCCACGCTTCATCGGGAGGCGGCCCTTCTCGTTGGACATCCACTGCGGACACTCTGCGAGTGCGAGCTGCTTGTAGCAACTCCTGCCACTGGGGATCGCGAGCCAACTGCAGCCCATATTCCTCCTCCGGGCTTGCCAAACGGACTTGTTCCGCACTACATTTCCAAAGACGGGCTCTGACCGCCACCCAAACGGTTCCCCCCTCACTCAAGACCACAACTCCCGGACCGGTCCACCCGTCCCTGCGACGACCTAAAGCGTCCGACCTAGACGACATCCGAGAGAAGTGACGCCAGACAAACACCCACTGGCCTGGAGTAAAGGCCCGAACTCCTGGGGTCTGGGCCCGGGAGGCCCGGCTAATTTTGTCACGCGCCGTGACTTCCATAGCAAGTCGTCTGGCCGCCTCGCGCACCGCCTGAGCTCGAGCGAACTCGGCACCAGCCTCATCTTGCTCCGAGGCTGGTCGCAAGGAGTCCTGCCAGCCTGGAAGTCCTCGGTGATCGTCCGACAGGAGATCATGGGGGAGACGGGGATTTTCGCCAAACACCAGCTGAAGAGGGGAGAACCCCCCGCGATGCCAGAACCTGTTTTTATGGGCGACCATCTCCGTGATGAGATCCTCAAGCTCCTGAACATCCGCTGGCAGAAACGATCCGGCTTCCAGTTCGGCCCTCACACGTTCCTTGACCCAGCCTCCGTGGCGCTCCACGCGACCGTTTTGCCACGGAGAGTCCGCGTCACAGACATGGTGACACACGCCCCACTGTTCCATCCCTCTCGCGAATCGTGCCCCAAACTCAGATCCTCCGTCCGAGATGAGAAAGTGAGGGGCTCCCAGCGGTCTGATCCACGCTCGCAAGAAGGCAGACCAAACGGAGGTGGACCGGGCATTTTCTAATCGCACCACCACCTGGAGATTGGAGCCGTGGTCAACCACGTTGAGAAAGGGCCACGTGACGCCTTGGAACTCAAGGTAAAACAGGTCCACGCCAACTATGTGGTTGAACCTAAAAGTGCGAGGAAGGGCCACCCGGCGATGCACTCCCGCTCGAGACCTTTCCTCACACTCGGAACACCTAAAGTGACGTCTAATCCAGTGGACCAAATGCCTCTTGGCACCTCCGGCCCTCAGAACTCTAACGAACTTGCGAACGTCCGGGTGCCCCATGTTCACATGTAATTTGAACAACAGCCGTTTCTCACCCTCCGAGGGTTCTGGGTCCTCAAGCTTGCCACCTCCCTTGGCCTCCTGAGGCCCTCGGGTTTCCGGCTCGTCGCCACTGTCTTCGTCGGAGCCCTCAGGCTCCTCCACTTCCTCGGCTTCCGCAGGGTAGCCCTCCACCAGTTCCGCCCAGGTGGGGGGAGCCTTCTCGGCTGCCCCGCTCCACTGTTCGGCAACGGCTCGAGCCACCAACTGCGCAAAACGTGGAGGGTACCTTCCCGCCTTGGAGGTGACTGTCCCTCCCTCGAGCACCGCGTGCTCGTGACCTCCTGCACACCATTTGCCGTCGAGACGCCTGAGCAGATGGGAATGATTCGACAGGATCCCAGTGGGTTTCTTGTTAAGCCCACGGTCGTCAACCTGAAGCCCGAAACGACACATGTCTATGCGCATCCTTCGCACCCCCGGAAGGGATGCCACATGCTCGACAACCATGGAACGCCACGACGTCGCGTAGAGGGGATGTTCGAAAGCAAAGAACCTTCCGTGCTTCACCTGATAGGTCGCGATCTCCATACACAGGATCAGATCGCGAAGTCCGTCCGAGACCATGCGATCCCACTCGCCGGGATTCATTCGATCGCGGTTGAGGCGGTTGATTGCCGAAAAGGCTTTGCATTCAGAACATAACCATATCATTTCTGGCTCTTCAGTCTGAATGTGCTTCCACAACGCCGAGACGTCCCTCGCCCGAGAGGAGTCCCAACCCAAGCGTCGATCCCAGCTGGACCGGTCTCCCACTGGGGCCCCAGCCCGAGACACCGCGGGAGCGATACGAGGAGGAGAGAAGACCTCGATAAAGGCGTTGCGGGAGCGGACCCTGGCGGGGAAGGATCCAGACCGGAGCTCTTCCGACCCACAAACCAACCCAATCTGCCGAGACACGTCCTCCACGGCTCTCCTGACTTGGAATCCGCACGTGACCTCGTGATCGTCATTATAGGAGTCCCCATCGAGCCAATCCAAGCACCAGGGCTCCTGCAGTCCTCGAGAGGTCCTACCGTGCCCTTCCGACGCATCGGACGTGCCGAAAGAAGCTGCTCCTTCGGTCGGGAGACTCGTGGCACAAAGTCCTCGAAGGGTCCTCACACCTTCAGGGCTAGATGAATCAAGGGAACCAGCACTTAAATTTCTGAAACGTCGCTCAAGATCTCCCAACTCGGATGGACCTCGAGCTCCTCTGGAATGGTGTACAGCTCCACTGGATCGTTGGGGACTGTTGTCGATAGGCTCGCCACTGGTCCGGCAGTCGTGGTCGCAGTCGGCCCTTCGCCGTCCTGTCGACTCGACTCGTTGTCGGGCGGCGGCGGCGGAGGAGGCGGTGGCTGCCCGCTCCCTGAAGAGCCTCCGCTCCCAGGCCAACCTGCACTCGCCTCCATGGTCTCGGCCGAGCCGTACCAGTGGTTCTGCAAAGAGTGAAACGGCGCTGACTCCGCAGTCATCTGAGCACTCACCGTCTGCGCAATCCCGGCCAGTACCGAGCCCAGCTGGATCATCATCTGGCCGAGCTGGCCCACGGAGTGTTCCACGTTCGACAGCGTCGAGCCGATAGCCTGGATCTGCTCCTGCATCGTGTCGAGATTCTCTCCGAAATCCTCGAAGGCCGCGAGCATCTTGCGGATCTGCATGACCTGTTGGTAGATTTGCTGCAGTCCCTCGGTCGTCTGGGTAGGCTGCTGCTCGGCCATCGTGACGACCTCCACCATTCGGTCGATCACCTCGCGGGCTTGTCCCAAAGCTCGGACTCCCTCCGGCATGGATTCCAGCTGCCAATGCAAGCTCTGGAGGAGGGTGCTCAGAGAGTTCACCGTCGTGAGTGCTGCACCCCCGGCCCGAAAGTTCGGGTCGTTTTGCAGTATGTCGACTGCCTTCTGAGCACTGCTGGCCGCTGCCCGTGCAGCCTCCGCCGCCGAGGGAGCGGACGGAACACCACCTCCTCCCTGGCCTCGCGGCACCCAGGTCAACCGCTCCCCGCAGATGTTGCACTTGGAACCTCCGCCGTGCTGGTTCCCGTAGTACTTGATCGCGTGCTGCGGGTGCTGACAGTTGCTCGGGTGGACGGGGGGGGGCTTCCCAGGCCACGCTGGCCCGTGCACTGTAGAGGCCGCAGGAGGGGTCGACGGAGGAGCCTTCACCGGAGGTTGTCCCGGGGCGATCGACGCTGCTGTGGTCGTCCTCGCTGCTGTCGCTGCCGCCCTGGCCGCCGCCTGGAGCTCTCCGGCTCTGGCTGCTACGACCTGGGCCGATGGTCCCGTCACTGGTCCCGGAGGCACTGGGATCCCTGCCGCTGCCGCTGCCAAGGCCGCGGCCGCTTGCTGCTGCTCGAGCGTCGGCGGCACCATGGCCATAGCTGGTCCCAGCTGATGAGCAGGGGGCGACCAGCCGGGTGGCGACCCCCTCGGCAAGGGAGGCCGGTCGACCGTCCGTGGGGCCGATCCTGTGCCGCTCGCCCCTGGCGATGTCTCCGAAGGCTGAGAAACTTCCATCACCGCATCGACTGCCTCCGTGCTCGTCGCAGTGCTGCCGCTGGCCTGTCCGGCTGCCATGGCCACCAGCTGCTGGATCTGCTCGGGCGTCATGCCCTGCACCGCCTGCATCTGGGCGGGTGTGAGCTGCGTCGCGGTGGTCTCGCCTGCCGGCTGACTCTGCACGCCCAGCCCCTGGATCGGCAGCTGCGGGGTCTCGGACTGAGAGCTCACTCCTGAGTCGGATTCCTCCTCGGCGGCCCGACGTGCCAGGAACTCGTCGGTTGCCTTCTTGGCGATGGGTTCCTTTTTCTTCCCTGCCTGCACGGTCCTGAGGAGCAGAAGAGTCGTCGCCACCGCCAGCCACACGGCCAGCCTCATCTCTTTTATGGATACGAACGAGTCGGGGCCGACTCTGGAACGACGATCTCAGATAGCTGAAACTAAGGCTCGAGCCGATGGCTACGGACAGAACGGGATAAGGGTCGAGAGCTCCTGGGTTGACCGTCTTCGTTGCACGACGCCAAACCTTGTCGTAGTTACTGGTCGCCTTAGCTGGCCATCTTGATCCTAGGCCGGGGCGGGCGCACTGAGGCCGCGACTGAAAGACCCCCAAGACCAACTCGAACCCCATGAGGCCCCAGTAGATCCCGTAGAGTCCTAAGCACCCAAGAGTCCTCCTGATTCGTGATCTCGTAGTCCGAGTTCTCCAGAGAGTCGACCTTGAACGTCCTGAACGTGTTTGTGGCCTCGTACAGTCCCCATGAGCCCTTTGCACCTTCCTGGATCTCAACGCCCCTAGCCCCATGGAGATGACCACCAATAGGAGGACTGGGAGAGGGAGCGCCATGTACCTCGAAACCTTGCCACTCGAGTCCATCTTGAGTGGTAGCTCCCCGTGCTTCAACGTGAAAGAGTCGGGCCTGAGAAACGGATACTTGCGCAAGGCAGACGCCGGGACCTCGTATGGCTCGTTCAGAGGCCTCACGATTTCAGCCATCCGGTGACCAGACCCGAGTCTGGTCATGACAATCACTTGATCGAGAGTGGCGGACACTAGCTGATTCCGAGGGAGGTCTACCACGCATCCCAGGAAATCTAGAAGATTCACGCTCAGCAAGTGCGGCACAGAGTCTGCCAAAACCGTGGTGTCAACCACTCCGAAAGCTCCGCCGAGGCACAGCGGAAAAAGAACTGAGCTGATGACCTTGGCCGCACCTCCGACGCCATGGGCTTCTTCAGTACTCGTCGCTCCTCGGGCACCACCACGTACTGCAGCCCCTGCTGGGCCAATGCCTCTGACTCTCGATTGAGAGCGTCGAGGCCCACGAGGTCGCTGCCAGCTCCTGGATCCACCAGTCCCTGTGTCGACTTGGCCGTCAGGTAGATCGCGTCGGTCGTCAGCTCCTCCTCGGCCTCGCGCCAGGACGGGAGGGACAGGGAACTGACCCCGACGAACCCCTCGAACATGTAGGCAGACAGCCCTCGGCGCTCACGCACGGGGCCGCCCGCCTTGCCGTCCTTGGGCGGGTTGGGGCACTCTCGTCCCCAGTGACCCTTCTGGAAGCACAACTTGCACTTGGTCACCTTCATCAGCTGCTCCTGAGAGAGCCACGGCCGTCGTCGGCCTCTCCCGGCGCCGCCAGCTCCCCGACCTCCTCGGGCACCACCTCTTCCTCGGGCGCCGCCGCCACGGCCGCCAGGGGGGCCGCGAGGTGGCGGAGGAGCATCACCTCCTCGGCGGCCGCCGAAGTACTCCCTGTCCCGCTTGGCGGCCCGCTTGAGATCCTTGTTCTGCTTCCACGTCCTCGAGTTGGAGAGGCTCGCCATGGCGTCCTCGACCTGGTCCTCTGTCAGATCCATGTCGTCAATCTCGGCGAGCACGGCCTCGATGTCCAGCTCCTCATCCTCCTCGGCATCCTCGTCGTAGAAGTCATCGTCCTCGCCGGAGCCGTAGTCGATCTGACCACCGACACCACCACCCTCCGACCGAGAAGGAAAGGAGGGAGGAGAAAACTGATCACCACTGGCCTCTGGGCGCTCAGCATCCGGACCGTGGTCCTCAGTGCCGAACATGGCTCCCGCTCCTGATCGGCCCGGCAGGAGACGCTCAGAGCCTGAGGCATCCATCTGACGAAGAGCCCAGGCGATGTTCTTGAACTCCAGGCTCCCTGAGGTCAATGTCCGCAAATTCTGAGTACCCTGAGACGAGAGATTGGCGCCCTCCTCAAGGAACAGACCCTTCAATTTGTCGGACATCCAGAGGTCGTGTCCCTCCGCCTCGGTGAACTGGGCTTCTCGTCGACTCACGTACTGGGTAAGAGTCTCTTTGTTCTCCCTAGTCGCCTCATACAGAGCTCTCCGCCCAGACCTTCGAAGCTCGTCGCCTTCGCGCTCTCCAATCATCAAATCCATCCGCGCGATCAGCGTATCCAGCCAGGTGGCCTTCGTGAGCTCGTAGTCGGTGATGTCCTCGAAACGGGCCTGCATGTTCCAATCGAACAACTTCATGAACTTCTCGCTTCGGCGCCACACAGGTACGTCTGTGTTGGCGTCCCATCTCCTGAGAGCACGCTTCCATTGTCGGTAGTGCCCCCAGCCGGGCCACGCGGGAGGGTCGGAATAGTCCCCGCGTGGCGCCCAGCTAGCGCTGCTGCTCCAGCCGCCGGAGGCCCAGCCGTAGGACCGCCAGCCGCTGTCGTGGCCCATCTCCTCCGAGTCTGGAGGCCACCAGCGCTGCTTTTCCCATTCTCC
The DNA here is from genome assembly GCA_963575745.1 of Prorocentrum cordatum. Taxonomy (NCBI): domain Eukaryota; class Dinophyceae; order Prorocentrales; family Prorocentraceae; genus Prorocentrum; species Prorocentrum cordatum. The sequence continues at coordinate 411,437 of CAUYUJ010021871.1, read as the reverse complement.
CCCGGCGCCTTGCTTCCGCCAGCCGTCTTCATCTCGTGCTGCTGCCGTCTCCTCGGCCTTTGGCTGGTCGGTGTTGGCGCTGGGGATCTTGCCTAGTCCTGCACCCCAGGGGTCGAACTCTTGTCCGTCTCGAGGTTCTGGACGGTCGCCCTGCGCCGCGGAGACTCCTCGCATTGACTCTCGCACGAGATCAGGGACCGTGGCCCTCATCGTGGTCTGAACAATGCTCGCCACCGCCTCCTGTAGCGCCTGCGGGCTCAGAGTAAGCCCCTGTGAACTGGCAGCCGCCGAGCTTCCGCTGTTCCCCGTAGCGGTAGCCCCTGGCTGCATGGCCGCGTAGACCTCGCCTGCGTCTGCGTCGGCAGGCATCACTCGCCGTGGATCCCACGCCGCTCAGCGTACAGAGCGGAGCCGGCCCGAGGCTCGCAAGCGGGTAGGCCGCAGCCGCTACAGCTGCGCGCTCCCGCCCATGGCCACGGGCCCGACCCCGCTCCGCTACCAACTGTGGCAGCAGCAGGAGCAAACGAATGTTTTGCCTTGAGCCACAGGTACGGACACAAGCGCACTCTGTCAAAGATCCCCTGGATGAAACATCACGCTAAACCTATTCGTGAAAATCTAGACCCTTGTCACACTCGGAAGTAACCCCCGTGAGCTCCTTGCCGAAGAGGGGCTGGAAGTGATCAAAACGAGCGTGCTCATCTTGCCCTGCGCTGCCGGCCGCGGCCTCAGCCCTGGCCGAGGCAGCGCCGATGTCCTTGTAGATACCAGCCGTGTAGTGCATATCCTTGTAGTTCCCTACTCAAGCTCTGCCTAGAAGGGTTCTTACCCTGTATGCTTAAAGGGCCGGGCAGTGCTCCCCGCCCCGGGCGGTTCCCCCAGGATCCGCCCCGCGGTTCCCCCAGCCCCCTGGGAGCTTGAGCTTTAGCTTTAGCTTAGCTTTAGCTTTAGCTTTAGCTTAGCTGGAGCTTAGCTTCAGCTTAGCTTTAGCTTGGCTTGAGCTTGCTTTAGCTTAGCTTTAGCTATGCTTTACCTTAGCTTTAGCTTAGCTTGAGCTTAGCTGGAGTTTAGCTCTACCTAAACGCTAGCTTAGCTTTAGCTTAGCTTTTGCCTAGCTTTTGCTTAACTTTAGCTTAGCTTTAGCTTTAGCTTAGCTGGAGCTTAGCTTCAGCTTAGCTTTAGCTTAGCTTTAGCTTAGCTTAGCTTTAGCTTAGCTTAGCTTCAGCTTAGTTTTAGCTTAGCTTTAGCTTAGCTTGAGCTTAGCTGTAGCTTAGCTGTAGCTTAGCTGGAGCTCAGCTTGAGCTTAGCTTAGCTTGAGCTTAGCTTTCGCTTAGCTGGACCTTTAGCTTAGCTTTAGCATAGCTTTAGCTTAGGCATAGCTTAGCTTCAGCTTAACTTTAGCTTAGCTTTGGCTTAACTTCAGCTTAGCTTTAGCTGAGCTTTCGCTTAGCATTAGCTTAGCTTGAGCTTGGCTATTCTGTTACTACTAATGCTGATTTCCTAGGGGCTCCCACTCCTGGGTAGGGTCGCACGGGGATGATTAACGTACTCGGAATCCTCCTCGGAAAATCCACCGTACTTGTCGGAACCACCCTTCTCCGTGAAATCGTCCTCGGAAAATTGACCGTAAGTGTCGCAACCGCCCTTCTCCGTGAAATTGTCCCTCCCCTGGTGCGAAGAGACGGCCGCGAAGGTGCACCCGGCAGCCAGACCGACCGCCTGCCCGGCGACCGGCCCGCTCGCCCTCGGGGCGAGACCCGAGACCCTCCACTGGAGGGACTACCGGGCACTCCTGACAGCATCGGGGGCGTCCTTCCCGGACCATTCTTCCCCTTTTTCTTCCCCTTGGCGTCCTTGCATTTGCCGCTCACCTTGGAGCCACTTCCTCCGTTGCTCCGCGAGCCTGTCCTGGAGGAAATCCAGCCGCCCCGCGTTGAGAGGCGCATTTGGAAGTCGAGCTCGCGCTGGCTCATGTGTTGCTCCCCCTGGCCCGCCAGCAACGGGCCCTCGGGGTCCGCGAACTCCATGGACTGGGGCCGGTCCCAGCTCCCGTCGACGATCGCAGCCTCCGCGGCCTTGAGACGCTGCCCCAAGACATCGGCCGCCTGCAAGCGCCTGCCCTTCGCGATGTGATCGGGAGCAGTGCAGATCGTGAGCATCTCCCTGTGGTTCCGAATCCCGCCGTTCGGGTGCGTCACGCGCAGGACGCGGTGGAAGTAGCTCTTGGCCGATGCCGGCATGGAATCGGCTAGCCAAGCCCCCGCCTCGCCGTCCCGCCCGACCTGGTCCTCCATCTGCTGAAGAAGACCGGCTGCCAGGCGCCCTGGGTGCTCCTGCGCCCAGGCCGCAAGCCGCGCCTGGGTGTGGCGGCTCGCGGACGACGAGGCGTCGTCAAAAACTGAACGGGAACGCGAACGTGATGAAGTCCTCCGGGAGCGGCGCCGAGAACGCGACCGGGCCACAGCGACGCGCCTCTGCTGGCTGGGAGGCCTGCGGTCGTCACGCGCGTCCCTTCGCGCAGGCGGAGGCGACCTCCAGGGCGACCTCCGAACCAATCTGTCCTCGAGGCGCTCCTCAGGAGACCTCCGAGGCGACCCCTGCGGCGACCTCCGTGGAGGCCTCCGAACCGACTGGTCCCGGCCGCGCTCGCGACCGCGGCCCCGACTCCGCCGGACTGGGGCACTCTTTGGCACCGCGCCTGGCGCCCCCGCCAGCTCGGAACGCGTCCGCCCAGCAGGAAGTCCCCCAGCGGCGCCGTCGGGGTCGCCAACCTCGCGCCTATGCCTCCGATCTGGGTGTCGGCCGCGCTCAACACTCCGACGCAGATCAGCGAGATCCTCGCGCAACCCCCTGTGCCGAGGGTCGGGGGTCGGGTAACTCTCGCGATCACCACCAAGGAGATGATGACGAAGTGCAACGTCGCGCTCGCCTCCTCCGGCAGGGGCCCCACGGCGGCCACTGCGCTTGCGGCTTGGTTCCCTGATGCTCGTGCGAGCCGCCCTTCGAAGACCTGTCTGAGGCCGCGGCGGACCCGCCCAACGCGGTCCCAGTCTGGGTGGCTCCGGACGACAACACGCGCCACTTCGAGACGGCGTTCACGTACCGGCCCCCGTCCTGCTTGCCCTGGGCTCCGCCGTCGCGGACGAGGAGGTGCCACCCTGGGTTCACGCCCTCGCTCGACTCGAAGAGCCACCACGACAAGTAGTCGTCCTGGGCCCCGATGACGGCGCCCTAGTAGACGCGGTCTACCGGGCTCTTCCCAAGGACCACCATGACCGCCTTCCCTTGCTGCTGGTGGTCGAAATCAAAATCGACGTACTCGATCACGTCCCCAGCGCTCCACTGAGCGTCAGCAAGGTAGTCCGTGTCGAAGTCGACCCCCAGCCAAGGACCCGCCGAGGGACCCGCCATCGCGGCCGCGGCGGCCGCAATCGCAAAACGCACGCTCCAAAAACCTCCAGGGGCACCCCCGAAAGTG